>JAJKFJ010001104.1:0-10581 GCA_027382625.1 Tetmemena sp. SeJ-2015
AAATTTGTGGAATTTCAACATTTTTCG
The DNA here is from genome assembly GCA_027382625.1 of Tetmemena sp. SeJ-2015. NCBI lineage: Eukaryota > Ciliophora > Spirotrichea > Sporadotrichida > Oxytrichidae > Tetmemena > Tetmemena sp. SeJ-2015. Next base: position 28 of record JAJKFJ010001104.1, read on the forward strand.
ACCAAAATGTCACCATCGATGATTTCTCGTTTAACGCTCCAAATCGAAATTAGGTTTAACTAGACCTGGAAAAATATGGTTTCATCTGCTTCACTCATTTAGCTCAAAAAATGGTGAGATCAACGAGCAGTACCTTAATGCCAGCATTTTCAATTTTAGCATGCGCTGTATCTCTGCAGGCACTTATTAGCGAGTGCTAATTTTGTCGAAATCGATTCAGGGACCCCGAATTACCCCGGTTTGCAGATGTAGAGATCATGCACGTGTGGGATCAGTTCGGCACGAAAACGAGCCCAAGCTGAATTTGAGCATGATTTGAAATTTTGAATTCAGACGTTTTTCGACCAAAATTCGGACCATCGAGATTTCCGATTTAACCGCTCTCCAAATCGATAGATTAGGTGGTTACTATACCTGAAAAAAAATATGGTTCTTCATCGCTTCACTCGATTAGCTCAAAAAATGGGATCAACGAGCAGGTACCTTAACTGCAGCATTTTCAATTTTAGCATCGGTGTATCTCTGCAGGCACTTATCAAGATCGGAAGAGCGTCATACGATTCAGCGACCCCGAATTACCCCGGGTTGCAGATGTATAGATCATCACGTGCCGGATCAGTTCGGCGCGAAAACGAGCCCAAAGCTTGATTTGGGACATGTTTGAAATTTTCAATTTTGACATTTTTTCGAGCAAAATTTCACCATCGAGATTTCCGATTTAACCGCTCCAAATCGAAAGATTAGGTTAACTAAACCTGAAAAATATGGTTTTCTTCTGCTTCACTCGTTTAGCTCGAAAAAATTGATCAACGAGCAAGTACCTTAATGCAGCATTTTCACATTTTTCGCATGCGCTGTATCTCTGCAGGGCACTTATCAGCGAGTGCTATTTTGTCGAAATACGATTGGGACCCCGAATTACCCCGGTTGCAGATGTAGAGATCATGGCAGGTCTGGGATTCAGTTCGGCCACCGAAAACGAGCAAAGGCATTGAGCTTCCAGAAATTTTTCAATTTCACATTTTTGACAAATTCATATCGAGAATTTCGATTTAAACGCTCCAAATCGATAGATTAGTTCCGATCTTAGACCTGAAAAATATGGTTTCATCTGCTTCACTCGCATTTAGCATCAAAAAAGGGGATCAACGAGCAAGTACCTTAATGCAGCATTTTCAATTATGCGCCGTATCTCTGCAGGCACTTATCAGCGAGTGCTAATTTTGACGAAATACGATTCAGGGACCCCGAATTACCCCTGGTTGCATATGTAGAGAGTCATGCAGGTGCGGGATAGTTCGCACAAACGAGCCCAAAAGCTCAATTTTGGAGCTTCCAGAAAGTTTTTCAATTTTCACATTTTTTCGAACAAAAATCATCATCGAGAATTTCGATTTAACCGCTCCAATTCGATAGATTAGTGTTAACTAGACCTGAAAAATATGGGTTTTATCTGCTTCACTCGATTTAGCTCAAAAATGGGATCAACGAGCAAGTACCTTAAATGCAGCATTTTCAATTTTCGCTTGCGCTGTATCTCAGGCACTTATCAGCGCGTGCTAATTTTGTCGAAATACGATTCAGGACCCCGAATTACCCCGGTTGCAGATGTAGAGATCATCCACGTGCGGGATCAGTCGGCACGAAAACGAGCCCAAAGCTCAATTTGGAGCTTCACAGAAATTTTCAATTTTGACATCTTTTTCGACAAAATGTCACCCTCGAGATTTTCGAGTTAACCGCTCCAAATCGATAGATAGGTGTTAACTAGACCTGAAAATATGGTTTTCATTGCTGCTTCATCGATTTAGCTCTCAAAAAATGGGATCAACAGCAAGTACTTAAATGGTCAGCATTTTTTAATTTTCGATGCGCTCTATTCTCTGCCAGGCACTTATCCTTTTTGCTGTGGCGATGCTAATTTTGTGACATTACGGTCAGGACCCGATTTACCCGGGTTGCAGAGTTAGAGGATCATGCAGGTGCGGATCAGTTCGCGCGAAACGGCCAAGCTGAAATTTGGACTATGTTGAAATTTTCAATTGTACATTTTTCGACCAAAATTCACCATCGAGATTTTCGATTAACCGCTCCAAATCGATAGATTATGTTAACTAGACCTGAAAAATATGTTTTCATCTGCTTCACTCGATTCAAAAAAATGGGATCAACAAGCAAGTACCTTAAATGCAGCATGTTTTAATTTTCGCATGCGCTGTATTCTGCAGGCACTTATCAGCGAGTGCTAATTTTGTCGAAATACGATTCAGGGACCCCGAATTACCCCGGGTTGCAGATGTAGAGATCATGCAGGTGCGGGATCAGTTCGGCACGAAAACGAGCCAAAAGCTCAATTTGGAGCTTCCAGAAATTTTCAATTTTGACATTTTTTCGACCAAAATTCACCATCGAGATTTTCGATTTAACCGCTCCAAATCGATAGATTAGGTGTTAACTAGACCTGAAAAATATGGTTTTCATTCTCTTCACTCGATTTAGCTCAAAAAATGGGAATCAACGAGCAAAATTTCCCTTTAAAAGCAGCATTTTTTCAATTTTCGCATGCGCTGTATCTCTGCAGGCACTTTTCAGCGTTTAATTTTGTCGAATACGGGTTCAGGGACCCGAATTACCCCGGGTTGCAGGGTGTAGAGGGTCATCAGGTGCGGGATAGTTCGGGGCCCAAAAAAGGCCAAAAACTGAAATTTAAAAATGTTGAAATTTTCAATTTTTACATTTTTTTTGACCAAAAAATTCACCATCGAGATTTTCGATTTTAACCCCTCCAAAAAAAATGGGATTAGATTTAGTTAACTAGACCTAAAAAAAAAAATATTGGTTTTCAATTTCTGGGCTTCTTTCACTCGAATTTGAGCTTCAAAAAAAAAGGGAATTCAAAACGGAAGGGCAAAAGTTAAAACCTGGGGGAAATTTGGGGGGCCAAGGGGGGGGGGGGGCTTTTTTTTTTTCAAATTTTTTCGGGGGCAATTGCGGCTTTGGTTAATTTTTTTTTTTCTCTTCTGGGGCAGGGCACCCTTATTTTTCAAGCCGGGGAAAGTGCTTAATTTTTTTTGGGTCGAAAAATACCGATTCCAAGGGGGGGGGGGGGGACCCCCGAATTTTACCCCCCCGGGGGGTTTTGCAGGATTTTGTTTAGAGGGGATCATGGCCAAAGGTTTTGAGCGGAATTTTTTCAGTTCCCGGCCACGGAAAAAAAACCGGAGCCCAAAAAAGCCTATCCCAAATTTTTGGAGCTTCCCAAGGAAATTTTCTCCCCCAAACTTTTTTTTTTTACCATTTTTTTTTCGGGGGGGAACCCAAAAATCCATTCATTCGAGAATTTTCGATTTTTTTAAAAAAAACACCGCTTTTCTCAAATCCGATAGATTAGTGTTAATAGGGACCTTGGAAAAAAAAAAAAATATTCTTTGGGTTTTCCAATCTGGCTTCCACTTCGATTTTGTCCAAAAAAAAATGGGGATTCCATAAAACGGAAAAGGGGGGGGGCAAAAGGTAAACCTTTAAAAATTGCCAAAAAGGGGGGGGCATTTTTTTTTCTTCCAATTTTTCCCCCGGGGAATTTGGCGGCTATTGTAAATCTTTCTTTGGGCCAAGGGGGGGCCACTTATTTTTTCAGGCGGAGTTTTGTTTAACTTTGGGTTTCGGGAAATTTAACCGATTTTTTTTTTCAGGGGGGGGGACCCCCCCGAAAACTTAACCCCCGAGGTTTTTGCAGATTGTAACGGGGAGGAATTTCCCCATGCAGTTTTGGGGGGGGCGGGATTCCAAAGGGGGGGCTCCGGGGCCGCGGGAAAAACGAGCCCACAGAAAAAGGGGGGGGGCTTTTTTCAAATTTTTGGACCCCATTGCTGAAAAATTTTTCCCAAAAATCTTTTGGGAAAACATTTTTTTTCGGGGGACCAAAATTTTCCACCAATTTTCGGAAGATTTTCGATTTTTTTTAAAACACCGCCTTTTTCCCAAAAAAATCGATTTACCGCAATTAGGTGTTAACTAAGGGGACCCCTGAAAAAAAAATATATTGGTTTTTTCAATTCTTTGGGCCTTTTTTTTCCCACCTTCCGATTTAAGCTCAAAAAAAAATGGGATTCAAACGAAAGGCATTTTGTTACTTTAAAAAAATGGCAAAAAGGGGGGGGGCATTTTTTAAAAAAATTTTTTTCGCATTTTGCGGGTTGTAAATTCTCTTGGCAGGGCAAAACTTAATCCAGCCGAGAAAGTGGTATTATTTTTGTTCCGAAAATACGGGGATTTCCCAGGGGGGACCCCGGGAAATTTTTACCCCCCGGTTGCAGGAATTGTAGGAAGATTCATGGGCAGGTTGCCCCGGGATTTTCCAGTTTCGGGGGCCCGCGGGAAAACGGAAGGCCCCAAAAAAGCTTTTGAATTTTTTGGGACCAAAACATTTGTTTTTGAAAAATTTTTTTTTTCCCCCCCCCAAAATTTTTTTTTCCACCCATTTTTTTTCGACCCCAAAAATTTTCAAAACCCATTTCGAGGAATTTTTTTTCGATTTAAAAAAAACCGTCAAAAAATTTCCGATAAAAAGATTTTTAGGGTTTGTTAAACTAGGGAACCCTGAAATATTAATGGTTTTTTTTTCAATTCTTTGGCTTCCCAAACTTCGATTTTAGGCTCCCAAAAAAAATGGGGGGGGGATTCAAAAACGAGCAAGTACCCTTAAAAAATGCCCAAGGCATTATTTCCAATTTTTTTTCGCCATTGGCCGGCCCTTGTTTATCTCTTTGGGGGGGCAGGGGCCATTTTTAATTTTCAAGGCCGGGAGTTGCTTAAATTTTTTTGTTGGGAAGAAATTACCCGATCAGGGGACCCCGGAAAAAAAATTTTTACCCCCCGGGGGTTGGGCCAGATGTTAGAGAATTTTCATGCCAAAGGTGCGGGAATTTTTCAAAAAAAGGTTCGGGGGCCGCGGAAAAAACCGAGGCCAAAAAAAAAAAGCTTGGAAATTGGGGAACCATTGTTTTGGAAAATTTTTCAAATTTTTGACCCATTTTTTTCGGGGACCAAAAAAATTTTTTTTTTTTTTTTTTTTTTTCCCCCCACCATTTCGAGGGAGTTTTCGAAATTTTTTAAACCCGCTCCCCAAAAATTCGATAAAGGATTAGGGGGTTGTTTTAAAACCTAAAAAAACCTTGAAAAAATTTATGGTTTTTTCATTCTTTGCCTTTTCAAACCTTTCGATTTTTTTAGGCTTTTTCCCAAAAAAAATTTGGGATTCAACGAAGGGGGGGGCAGTAACCTGAAATGCGGGGCAAGGGCATTTTTTTCAAATTTTTTTCCCGCATGCGCTTGTATTTTTTCCTCGCCAAGGGGCCACTTTAATCAAGCGGGGGAGTTGCTTTAAAATTTTTTGTTTGGAAATTTTAACGATTTTTTTTCCCAGGGAACCCCGGAAAAATTAAACCCCCCGGGTTGGGCCAAAAAGATTGTAGGGAGGGAAATTCATTGCAGGTTGCGGGGGGAATCAGTTTCGGCAACCGAAAACCCCGAGGCCCCAAAGGCTTTCCCCCCCAATTTGGGGGAGGCTTTTTTCCAAAAGGGGGAAAAATTTCAATTTTTTTTTTCAACATTTTTTTCGGGGGACCCAAAAATTTTTCGATTTTTTTTCATCGGAAGAATTTTTTTCGAAATTAAAACCGCTTTTTTTCCCCCAAATCGGGAATAGGGAATTTTTTATGGTTTAAAAAATTTAAAGGGGACCTTTGGGGAAAAATTATTGGGTTTTTTTCATTCTGGGGGGGCGTTTCCCCAACTCGGATTTTAGGCTCCAAAAAAAAAAAATGGATTTCAACGGAAGCCAAGTTACCTTTAAAAAAATTTTGGGCCAGGGCATTTTCCAAAATTTTTTTTTCCCCCCCGGGGCATGCGGCTGTTAAATTTCCTTTCTTTTTTGGCAGGCAAAACTTTTAATTTTTCAAAGCGGGGGAAGTCAAATGCGGAAATTACGATCAGGGGGAAACCCCCCGGGGGAAAATTTACCCCCGGGGTGGCCAAAAGGATGGTAAAGGACAAAAGGACAATTTGGCAGGTGCGGGGAATTTTCAGTTTTCCGGGCACGAAAACGAGCAAAAAAGGCTTCAAATTTTTGGGAAAGGGGGGTGGGGGCTTTCCAGGAAAATTTTTCAAAAATTTTTGGGGACATTTTCGACCCAAAAAAATTTTCCACCATTCGAGAGAAAATTTTTTTTTTCGAATTTTTAAAAACCGCTTATCCCCAAAAAAAATCGATAGAATTAGGTTTGTTAACTAGGGGGACCTGAAAAAAAAAAATATATTTTTTTCAATTATCTTGGCTTTCCACCTTCCGGATTTTAGGCTCAAAAAAAAAAATTTGGGGAAAAATCAAAACGAGGGGCCAAAGGTAACCTTAAAAAATGCGGGCATTTTTTTTTCAAAGTTAAAGGGGGGCCATTGGGCCCGCCTTGTATTCTGGCAAAGGGGCCCCAACTTTTAATCCAGCGGGAAAAAAGTGCTTTAAATTTTTTGTTCGAAAAAAATTTTACGGATTTTCAGGGGACCCCCCGGAAAATTTAACCCCGGGTGCCAAAAAAAGATGTAGAAAGATTTCAATTTTTTTGCACCCGTGCGGGGATTTTTCCAGTCGGGCGCCGGGCGGAAAAAAAACGGAAGCCCAAAAAAGCTTGGGGGGGGGAAATTTGGACCATTGTTTTGGGAAAAATTTTTTCCCCAATTTTGTTGAACCATTTTTTTTTTTCGAACCCCCAAAAAAATTTTCACCCCATCGGAAGAATTTTTTCGATTTAAACGCTTTTTTTTTTCCCCCCAAATCGAATAGATTAAGGGTGTTAAACTTTTTTAGAAAAAACCTTTGAAAAAATTTGGGGTTTTTTCCATTTTCTTTGCTTTTTCCAAACTCGATTTAGCTTCAAAAAAAAAAAATGGAAATTTTCCAAACGAAAGCAAAAAGTACCTTAAAAATTTGGGGCAAAAGCAATTTTCAAATTTCTAGGCGCTTTTTTGTAAATTTTTTCCTCTGCCCAAAAAGGGGCACTTATTCCAAGCCGGGAAGGTGCTAATTTCTGTCGGGTCGGTCGGGGAATACCCGATTCAGGGGACCCCCGAATTACCCCCGGAGGGTTTTGGCAGAATTGTAAAGAGATTTCATGCCAGGGTTGGGCGGGATTCCAAAGGTTTCGGGCGCGGGGGGGGAAAAACGGAGCCCCAAAAGCCTGGGGGAGAAATTGGGACATGTTTTTGAAAAATTTTTCAAATTTTCCAAAAACATTTTTCGGGGGGACCCCAAAAAATTTTTTTCACCCCAATTTCGAAGGGAATTTTTCGATTAAAAAAAACCCGCCCCCTTTTTTTTTCCCAAAAAATCGGGATAGGGAATTTTTAGGTTTTGGTTAAACTTTAGGGGGAAACTGAAAAAAAAAAATGGTTTTCATCTGCTTCACTCGATTTAGCTCAAAAAAAAAGGGATCAACGAGCAAGTACCTAAATGCAGCATTTCCAATTTTAGATGCGCTTGTATCTCTGCAGGCACTTATCAGCGAGTGCTAAATTTTTTTCCGAAATACGATTCAGGACCCCGAATTACCCCGGTTGCAGATGTAGAGATCATGCAGGTGGCGGGATCAGCTCGGCACGAAAAAACCCAGCCCAAAACTAATTGGACCTTCAAAAATTTTTTAATTTTCACATTTTTTCGACCAAAATTCATCATCGAGAATTTCGATTTAACCGCTCACAAATGAACATTAGGTGTTAACTAGACCTGAAAAAAAAGGTGGTTTTCATCTGCTTCACTCGATTTAGCTCAAAAAATGGGATCAACGAGCAAGTACCTTAAATGCAGCATTTTCAATTTTAGCATGCGCTGTATCTCTGCAGGCACTTATCAGCGAGTGCTAATTTTGTCGAAATACGATTCAGGGACCCCGAATTACCCCGGGTTGCAGATGTAGAGATCATGCAGGTGCGGGATCAGCTCGGCACGAAAACGAGCCCAAAGCTCAATTTGGAGCTTCCAGAAATTTTCAATTTTGACATTTTTTCGACCAAAATTCATCATCGAGAATTTCGATTTAACCGCTCCAAATCGATAGATTAGGTGTTAACTAGACCTGAAAAAAATATGGTTTTCATCTGCTTCACTCGATTTAGCTCAAAAAATGGGATCAACGAGCAAGTACCTTAAATGCAGCATTTTCAATTTTAGCATGCGCTGTATCTCTGCAGGCACTTATCAGCGAGTGCTAATTTTGTCGAAATACGATTCAGGGACCCCGAATTACCCCGGGTTGCAGATGTAGAGATCATGCAGGTGCGGGATCAGTTTGGCACGAAAACGAGCCCAAAGCTCAATTTGGAGCTTCCAGAAATTTTCAATTTTCACATTTTTTCGACCAAAAATCATCATCGAGAATTTCGATTTAACCCTAATCGATAGATTAGGTGTTAACTAGACCTGAAAAAATATGTTTTCATCTGCTTCACTCGATTTAGCTCAAAAAATGGGATCAACGAGCAATTACCTTAAATGCAGCATTTCAATTTCGCATGCGCTGTATCTCTGCAGCCACTTATCAGCGAGTGCTTTTGTCGAAATACGATTCAGGGACCCCGAATTACCCCGGGTTGCAGATGTAGAGATCATGCAGGTGCGGGATCAGCTCGGCACGAAAACGAGCCCAAAGCTCAATTTGGAGCTTCCAGAAATTTTCAATTTTGACATTTTTTCGACCAAAATTCATCATCGAGAATTTCGATTTAACCGCTCCAAATCGATAGATTAGGTGTTAACTAGACCTGAAGAAAAATATGGTTTTCATCTGCTTCACTCGATTTAGCTAAAAAAATGGGATCAACGAGCAAGTACCTGAAATGCAGCATTTTCAATTTTAGCATGCGCTGTACTCTGCAGACTTTATCAGCGATATCTAATTTTGCGAAATACGATTCAGGACCCCGAATACCCCGGGTTGCAGAGTAGAGATCATGCAGTGCGGGATCAGCTTCGGCACGCAAAACGAGCCAAAGCTCAATCTTGAGCTTCCAGAAATTTCAATTTTACCATTTTTTCGCCAAAAAATTCATCATCGAGAATTCGATTAACCCTCCAAATCAATAGATTAGTTTTAACGTAGACCTGAAAAATATGTTTCATCTGCTTCACTCATTTAACTCAAAATAATGGGATCAACGAGCAAGTACCTGAAATGCAGCATTTTCAATTTTCGCATGCGCTGTATCTCTGGAGGCACTTATCAGCGAGTGCAATTGTCGAAATACGATTCAGGACCGAATACCCCGGGTTGCAGATGTAGATATCATGCACGTGCGGGATCAGTCTCGGCACGAAAACGAGCCCAAAGCTCAATTTGGAGCTTCCAGAAATTTTTAAATTTTGACATTTTTTCGACCAAAATTCATCATCGAGAATTTCGATTAACCGCTCCGAATCGATAGATTAGGTGTTAACTAAACCTGAAAAATATGGTTATCTGCTTCACTCGATTTAGCTCAAAAAATGGAATCAACGAGCCAAATACCTTAAATGCAGCATTTTTCAATTTTTTAGCATGCGCTGTATCTTCTGCAGCACATCAGCGGGCTAATTTTTCGAAATACGATTCAGCCCCGAATTACCCCGTTGCAGATGTAGAGATCTGAAGGTGCGATTCAAGCCTCGGCACGAAAACAGCCAAAGCTCAATTTGGAGCTTCCAGAAATTCAATATTGACATTTTTTCGACCAAATTCACCATCGAGATTTTCGTTTTAACCGCTCCAAATCGATAGATTAGTGTGTTAACTAACCTGAAAAAAATTGTTTTTCACTGCTTCACTCGATTAGCCTCAAAAAAATGGACAACGAGCAAGTACCTGAAATGCAGCATTTTTCAAGTTTAGCATGCCCCCCCCCACGTATCTCTGAGGCACTTATCAGCGAGTTGCTTTAATTTTTGTCGAAATACGATTCAGGGACCCGAATTACCCCGGGTTGCAGATGTACATGCACGTGCGGGATCAGTTCCGCACGAAAACGAGCCCAAAGCTTAATTTGGAGCTTCAATTTAAATTTTCAATTTTGACATTTTTTCGACCAAAAATTCATCATCGAGAATTTCGATTTAAAACCGCCCAAATCGATGATTAGGTGTTAACTAGACCTGAAAAATATGGTTTTCTTCTGCTTCACTCGATTTAGCTCAAAAAATGGATCAACGAGCAAGTACCTGAAATGCAGCTTTTCAATTTTAGCATGCGCTGTATCTCTGCAGGCACTCATCAGGGAGTGCTAATTTTGTCGAAATAACGATTACAGCACCCCGAATTACCCGCGTTCAATGTAGAGATCATGCAGGTGGGATTCAGCTCGCACGAAAAAAGCACAAAGCTGAATTTGACATGCTTAAAATTTGCAATTTTCACATTTCTTCGACCAAAATTCATATCGAGAATTTCGATTCAACCGCGCCAAATCGATAGATTAGGTGTTAACTAGACCTGAAAAAAATTGGTTTCATCTGCTTCACTCGATTTAGCT
>JAJKFJ010001106.1:0-10940 GCA_027382625.1 Tetmemena sp. SeJ-2015
CAGAGATACAGCGCATGGAAAATTAAAAAGCTGCATTTAAGGTACTTGCTCGTTGATCCCAATTTTTTTTGACCTTTAAAATCGAGTTGAAGCAGGTTGAAAACCATTATTTTTCAGGTCTAGCTTGACCCTAATCTATCGATTTAGAGCGGTTGAATCGAAATCTCGATGGTGATTTTTGTCGAAAAAATGTCAAAAGTTGAATAATTTTCAAGCATGTTCCAATTCAGCTTTGGGCTCTTCGCGCCGAGTTGATCCCGCACGTGCATCATCTCTTACATCTGCAACGGGGTAATCGGGTCTGAAATCGTATTTCGACAAAATTAGCACTAGCTGATAAGTGCCTGCAGAGATACAGCGCATGCGAAAATTGAAAATGCTGCAATTTAAGGTACTTGCTCGTTGATCCCATTTTTTGACCTTAAGCGAGTGAAGCAAGTGAAAACCATATTTTTCAGGTCTAGTTTACACCTAATCTATCGAATTTGTAGTGGTAAATCGAAAATCTCGATGGTTATTTTTTGGTCGAAAAAATGTCAAAAATTGAAAATATTCAAGCATGTCAATTTCAGCTTTGGCTCGTTTCGCGCCGAGTTTGATCCCGCACGTGCTTCATCTCTACATCTGCAACCCGCGGTAATTCGGGGTCCCTGAATCTTATTTCGACAAAATTAGCACTCGCTGATAAGTGCCTGCAGAGATACAGCGCATGCGAAAATTGAAAATGCTGCATTTAAGGTACTTGCTCGTTGATCCCATTTTTTGACCTTAATCGAGTGAAGCAGATGAAACCATATTTTTTTCAGGTCTAGTTAACTTCCGATCTTATCGATTTGGAGCGGTTAAATCGAAAATCTCGATGGTTAATTTTGGTCGAAAAAATGTCAAAATTGAAAATTTGTGGTAGGTCAAAATTCAGCTTTGGGCTCGTTTTCGCGCCGAGTTGATCCCGCACGTGCATCATCTCTACATCTGCACCCCGGGGTAATTCGGGGTCCCTGAATCGTATTTCGACAAAATTAGCACTCGCTGATAAGTCTGCAGAGATAAGCGCATGCGAAAATTTGAAAATGCTGCATTTAAGGTACTTGCTCGTTGATCCCATTTTTTGACCTTAATCGAGTGAAGCAGGTGAAAACCATATTTTTCAGGTCTAGTTAACACCTAATCTATCGATTTGGAGCGGTTAAATCGAAAATCTCGATGGTGATTTTTGGTCTAAAAAATGTCAAAATTGAAATTTCAAGAAGCTCCCAAATTCAGCTTTGGGCTCGTTTTCGCGCCGAGTTTATCCCGCACGTGCATCATCTCTTACATCTGCAACCCGGGGTAATTCGGGGGTCCCTGAATCGTATTTCGACAAAATTAGGACTCTTGATAAGTGCCTGCAGAGATTACAGCGCTTGCGAAAATTGAAAATGCTGCAAGATCGAGGTACTTGCTCGTTGATCCATTTTTTGACCTTTAATCGAGTGAAGCAGGTGAAAAACCCATATTTTTCAGGTCTAGTTGACACCTAACTATCGATTTAGAGCGGTTAAATCGAAAATCTCGATGGTGATTTTGGTCGAAAAATGTCAAAATTGTGAAATTTTCAAGCATGTCCAAATTCAGCCTTTGGGCTCGTTTTCGCGCCGGTGATCCCGCACGTGCTTCATCTCTACATCTGCAACCCGGGGTAATTTGGGGGTCCCTGCATCGTATTTCGACAAAATTAGCACTCGCTGATAGTGCCTGCAGAGATCAGCGCATGCGAAAAATGAAAATGCTGCATTTAAGTACTGCTCGTTGATCCCAGTTTTTTTGACCTTAATTGAGTGAAGCAGTGAAAACCATATTTTCCAGGTCTAGTTAACACCTAACTCTATCGATTTGGAGCGGTTAAATGAAAATCTCGATGGTGATTTTTGGTTCGAAAAAAATGTCAAAATTGAAAATTTCAAGCATGTCAAATTCAGCTTTGGGCTCGTTTTCGCGCCGAGTTGATCCCGCACGTGCATCATTTCTACATCTGCAACCCGGGGTAATTCAGGGTCCCTGAATCGTATTTCGACAAAATTAGCACTCGCTGATAATTGCCTGCAGAGATACAGCGCATTGCGAAAATTGAAAATGCTGCATTAAGGTACTTGCTCGTTGATTCCATTTTTGACCTTAATCGAGTGGAAGCAGGTGAAAACCATATTTCTGTCTAGTTGACACCTAATCTATCGATTTAGAAGCGGTTAAATCGAAAACTCGATGGTTGAATTTTGGTTCGAATAAAAATGTCAAATTGAAAATTTCAAGCATGTCCAAATTCAGCTTTGGGCTCTTTTTCGCGCCGAGTTGATCCCGCACGTGCATCATCTCTACATCTGCAACCCGGGGTAATTCGGGTCCCTGAATCGTATTTCGACAAAATTAGCACTCGCTGATAAGTGCCTGCAGAGATACAGCGCATGCGAAAAAATTGAAATGCTGCATTTAAGTACTTGCTCGTTGATCCCATTTTTTTGACCTTTTAATCGAGTGAAGCAGGTTGAAAAACCATATTTTTTCCAGGTCTATTAAACACCTATCTACGATTGAGCTGTTAAAAATCGAAAAACTCGATGGTGATTTTTTGGTCGAAAAAATGTCTCAAAATTGAAAATTCAAGCATTGTCCAAATTCAGCTTTTGGCTCGTTTTCGCGCCGAGTTTATCCCGCCACGTGCATCATCTCTACATCTGCATCCCTGGGTATTCGGGGTCCCTGAATCGTTTTTCGACAAAATTAGCACTCGCTGATAACGTATTTCGACAAAATTAGCACTCGCTGGCGAAAATTGAAAATGCTGATTTAAGGTACTTGCTTCGTTGATCCCATTTTTTGGACCTTAATCGAGTTGAGCAGGTGAAAACCAATTTTTTCAGGTCTAGTTAAGACCTAATATCTATCGATTTGGAGCGGATAAATCGAAAATCTCGATTTGGTGATTTGTCGAAAAAAAATGTCAAAATTGAAAAATTCAAGCATGTCCAAATTCAGCTTTGGGCTCGTTTTTCGCGCCGAGTTGATCCCGCACGCGCATCATCTCTAATTCGCAACCGCTTTAATTCGGGGTCCCTGAATTCGTATTTCGAGAAAATTAGCACTCGCTGAAGTGCCTGCAGAGATACTGCGCATGCGAAAATTGAAAATTGCTGCATTAAGGTAACTTTGTTCGTGATCCCATTTTGAACCTTAATTCGAGTGAAGCAAACGAAATAAAACGTGAAAATCATATTTTCAGGTCTAGTGACACCTAATTCTATCGATTTAGAGCGGTTTAATCGAAAAATCATCGGATGGTGATTTTTGCGTCGAAAAAATGTCAAAAAAGAAAATTTGTGGTAGGTCAAAATTCAGCTTTGGGCTTCGTTTTCGCGCCGAGTTGATCCCGCACGTGCGTCATCTCTACATCTTGCAACCCGCGGTTATTCGGGTCCCTCAATGTATTTCGGACAAAAATTTAGTACTCGCTGATAGTGCCTGCAGACGATACAGCGCATGCGCGGAATATTTAAAATGCTTGCATTTTAGGTACTTGCTTCGTTGATCCCGATTTTTTGACCTTAATCGAGTGAAGGATGAAAACCATATTTTCCAGGTCTAGTTAACACCTAATCTATCGATTTGAGCGGTTCAAATCGAAAAATCTCGATGGTGGATTTTTTGGGTCGAAAAAATGTAAATTGAAAATTTCAGCATGTCCAAATTCAGCTTTGGGCTCGTTTTCGTGGCGAGTTGATCCCGCACGTGCATCATCTCTACATCTGCAACCGGGGTAATTCGGGGTCCCTGAATTCGTATTTCGAGAAAATTGGCACTCGCTGATAAGTGCCTGCAGAGATACAGCGCAGGCGAAAATTGAAAATGCTGCAAGGTACTTGCTCGTTGATCCCATTTTTGACCTTAATCGAGTGAAGAGCAGGTGAAAAACCATATTTTCCAGGTCTAGTTAACACCTAATCTATCGATTTGGAAAGCGGTTAAATCGAAAATCTCGTTGGTGATTTTTGGTCGAAAAAAGTCAAAATTGAAAATTTCAGCATGTCCAAATTCAGCTTGGGCTCGTTTTTCGCGCCGAGTTGATCCCGCGCACGGGCATCATCTCTACATCTGCAACCCGCGGTAATTTCGGGGTCCCTCAATCGTTTTCGACAAAATTAGCACTCGCTGATAAGTTGCCTGCAGAGATACAGCGCATGCGAAAATGGAAATGCTGCATTTAAGGTGCTTGCTCGTTGATTCCCATTTTTTGACCTTAATCGGAGTGAAGCAGGTGAAAACCATATTTTCCAGGTCTAGTTAACACCTAATCTTTCGATTTGGAGCGGTTAAATCGAAAATCTCGATGGTGATTTTGGTCGAAAAAAATTGTCCAAAATTGGAAAATTCAAGCATGTCCAATTCAAGCTTTGGGCTCCGTTTCGCGCCGAGTTTGATCCCGCAGTTGCATCAATCTCTACATCTGCAACCCGGGGTAATTCGGGGTCCCTGAAACGTATTTCGACAAAATTAGCACTCGCTGATAAGTGCCTGCACAGATACAGCGCATGCGAAAATTGAAAATGCTGCATTTAAGGTACTTGTTCGTTGATCCCATTTTTTGACCTTAATCGAGTGAAGCAGGTGAAAACCATATTTTTCAGGGCTAGTTAACACCTTATCTATCGATTTAGAGCGGTTAAATCGAAAATCTCGATGGTGGAATTTTGGTCGAAAAAATGTTCAAAATTTGAAATTTCAAGCAATGTCCAATATCAGCTTTGGCTCGTTTTCGCGCCAGTTGATCCCGCACGTGCATCTTCTCTACATCTGCAACCCGGGGTAATTCGGGGTCCCGGAATCGTATTTCGACAAAATTAGCACTCCCTGATAAGTGCCTGCAGAGATACAGCGCATGCAAAAATTTGAAAATGCTGCATTTAACGTACTACTTGCTCGTTGATCCATTTTTTGACCTTTAATCGAGTGAAGCAAGGTTGAAAACCATATTTTTCAGGTCTAGTTAACACTAATCTATCGATTTGGAGCGTTAAATCGAAAATCTCGATGGTTGATTTTTGGTCGAAAAAATGTCAAAATTTAAAATTTCAAGCATGTCCAATTCAGCTTTGGGCTCGTTTTCGTGCCGAAGTTTGATCCCGCACGTGGCAATCATCTCTACATCTGCAACCCGGGTTAATTCGGGGTCCCTGAATCGTTTTTCGACAAAATTAGGCACTCGCTGATAATTGCCTGCAGAGATACAGCGCATTGGAAATTGAAAATGCCTGCATTTACGGGTACTTGCTCGTTGATCCCATTTTTTGACTTTAATCGAGTGAAGCAGGTTGAAAACCATATTTTTTCAGGTCTTAGGTTAACACCAATTCTATCGATTTTGAGCGGTAAATCGAAAATTTCTCGATTGGTGAATTTTGGTGAAAAAATGTCAAAATTGAAAAATTTGTGGTAGGTCAAAATTCAGCTTTTGGGCTCGTTTTTCGCGCCGAGTTTGATTTCCCGCACGTGCATCATCTTCACCTCTGCATCCTGGGTATTCGGGGTCCCTGAATCGTATTTTGACAAAAATAAGCACTCGCTGATAAGTGCCTGTAGGAGATACAGCGCATGCGAAAATTGAAAATGCTGCATTTTAGGTACTTGCTCGTTGATCCATTTTTTGACCTTAATCGAGTGAAACAGGTGAAAACCATATTTTTTCAGGTCTAGTTAAGACCTTAATCTATCGATTGGAGCGGTTAAATCGAAAATCTCGATGGTGATTTTGGTCGCGAAAAAATGTCAAAAATTGAAAATTTGTTGTAGGTCCAAATTCAGCTTTGGCTCGTTTTTCGCGCGAGTTGATTCCCCGCACGGAAATTCATCTTCTACATCTGCAACCGCCGGTAATTCGGGGTCCCTGAATCGTATTTCAACAAAATATCACTCGCTGATAAGTGCCTGCAGAGATACAGCGCATGCGAAATTGAAAATGCTGCATTTAAGGTACTTGCTCGTTGATCCAATTTTACCTTAATCGAGTGAAGCAGGTGAAACCATATTTTTCATCAGGTCTAGTTGACACCTAATCTATCGATTTAGAGCGGTTAATCGAAAATCTCGATTGGTGATTATTGGTCGAAAAAAGGTCAAAATTGAAAATTTCAAGCATGTTTCCAAATTCAGCTTTGGGCTCGTTTTTGCGCCGAGTTTGAGCCCGCACGTGCATCATCTCTACATTCTGCAACCCGGGGTATTCGGGGTCCCTGAATCGTATTTCGGCAAAATTAGCACTCGCTGATAAGTGCCTGCAAAGATACAGCATGCGAAAAATGAAAATGCTGCATTTAAGGTACTTTGCTCGTTGATCCCATTTTTGACCTTAATCGAGTGAAGCAGGTTTGAAAACCATATTTTTCAGGTCTAGTTGACCCCTAATCTATCGATTTGGAGTTTTAAATCGAAAATCTCGATGGCGATTTTTGGTCGAAAAAAATGTCAAATTTGAAAATTTCAAGAAGGTCAAATTCAGCTTTGGGCTCGTTTTCGTGCCGATTGATTCCGCACGTGCACATCCTCTAACTCTGCAACTCGGGGTAAATTCGGGTCCCTTGAATCGTTATTTTCGACAAAATTAGACCGCTGATAAGTGCCTGCAGAGATACAAGATCGGAAAAATTGAAAAATGCTGCATTTAAGGTACTTGCTCGTTGATTCCATTTTTTTGACCTTAAGCGAGTGAAGCAGGTGAAAACGATATTTTTCAGGTCTAGTTGACACCTAATCTATCGATTTGGAATGGTTAAATCGAAAATCTCGATGGTTGTTTTTGGTCGAAAAAATGTCAAAATTGAAAATTTCAAGCATGTCCAAATTCAGCTTTGGGCTCGTTTTCGTTCCGAGTTGATCCCGCACGTGCAATCATCTCTACATCTGCAACCGGGGTATTCGGGGTCCCTGAATCGTTTTCGGCAAAATTAGCACTCGCTGATAATTGCCTCAGAGATACAGCGCATGCAAAAATTGAAATGCTGCATTTAAGTACTTGCTCGTTGATCCCATTTTTTGACCTTAGCTGCGAGTGAAGCAAGTGAAAACCATATTTTTCAGGTCTATTAACACCTAATCTATCGATTTGGAATGGTTAAATCGAAAATCTCGATGGTGATTTTTTTGGTCGAAAAAATGTCAAATTTGAAAATTTCAAGCATGTCCAAATTCAGCTTGGGCTCGTTTTCGTGAGTTGATCCCCCACGTGCATCATCTCTACATCTGCACCCGGGGTTAATTCGGGGTCCCTGAATCGTAATTCGGACAAAATAGCACTCGCTGATAAGTGGCCTGCAGA
The DNA here is from genome assembly GCA_027382625.1 of Tetmemena sp. SeJ-2015. NCBI lineage: Eukaryota > Ciliophora > Spirotrichea > Sporadotrichida > Oxytrichidae > Tetmemena > Tetmemena sp. SeJ-2015. The sequence goes on from JAJKFJ010001106.1 coordinate 7,343, forward strand.
GATACAGCGCATGCAAAAATTGAAAATGCTGGATTTAAGGTACTTGCTCGTTGATTCCCATTTTTTGACCTTAAGCGAGTGAAGCAGTGAAAAACCATATTTTTCAGGTCTAGTTGACCCCTAATCTATCGATTTGGAGTGGTTAAATCGAAAATCTCGATGGCGATTTTTGGTCTCGAAAAAAATGTCAAAATTGAAAATTTCAAGCAGTCCAAATTCAAGCTTTGGGCTTCGTTTTCGTGCCGAGTTTGATCCCGCACGTGCATTTCATCTCTACATCTGCAACTCGGGGTAATCGGGGTTCCCTGAATCGTATTTATTTCGACCAAAATTAGCGACTCGTGATAAGTGCCTGCCAGAGATACAGCGCATGCGAAAATCGAAAATGCTGCATTTAATTTACGGTACTTGCTCGTTGATCCCATTTTTGGACCTTAAGCGAGTGAAGCAGGTGAAAACCATATTTTTCAGGTCTTAGTTGACACCTAATCTATCGATATTGGAGTGGTTAAATTCGAAAAATCTCGATGGTGATTTTTTGGTCGAAAAAATGTCAATAATTGAAATTTCAAGCATGTCCAATTCAGCTTTGGGCTCGTGCCGAGTTTATCCCGCACGTGCATCATCTCTACATCTGCAACCCGGGGGAATTCGGGGTCCCTGATCGATTTTCGACAAAATTAGCACTCGCTGAATAAGTGCCTGCAGAGATACAGCGCATGCGAAAATTGAAAAATGCTGATTTAAGGTACTTTGCTCTTGATCCCATTTTTTGGACCTTATCGAGTGAAATCAAGTTTGAAAACCATATTTTTTTCAGGTCTAGTTAACACCTAATCTATCGATTTTGGAGCGGTTAAATCGAAAAATCTCGATGGCGATTTTTGGTTGGTCGAAAAAATGTCAAAAATTGAAAAAATTTCAAGCAAGTCCAAATTCAGCTTTGGGCGCGTTTTCGTGCCGAGTTGTCCCGCACGTGCATCACATCTCTACATCTGCAACTCGGGGTAATTCGGGGTCCCCTGATTCGTATTTCGACAAAATTAGCACTCGATGATAGTGCTTGCAGAGATACAGCGCATGCGAAAATCGAAAATGCTGAATTTAAGGTACTTGCTCGTTGATCCCCATTTTTTGACCTTAAGCGAGTGAAGCAGGTGAAACCATACATTTCAGGTCTAGTTGACACCTAATTTATCGATTTGGAGCGGTTAAATCAAAAATCTCGATGGTGATTTTGGTCGAAAAAATGTGCAAATTGGAAATTTTCAAGCATGTCCAAATTCAGCTTTGGCTCTTTTTCGCGCGAGTTGATCCCGCCCACGTGGGATCATCTCTACATCCTGCAACCCGGGGTAATTTCGGGGTCCCTCAATGTATTCGACAAATTAGCACTCCTGATAAGTGCCTTGCCAGGAGATACAGCGCATGCGAAAATTGAAAATGCTGCATTTAAGGTACTTCCTATTTGACCTTAATCGAGTGAAGCAGGTGAAACCATATTTTTTCAGGTCTAGATAACACCTAATCCTATCGATTTGGGGCGGTTAAATCGAAAATTTCGATGGTGATTTTTTGTCGAAAAAAATTGTCAAAATTGAAAATTTCAAGCTTGTCCAAATCAGCTTTGGGCTCGTTTTCGTTCCGAGTTGATCCCGCACGTGCATCATCTATACATCTGCAACCCGGGGTAACTTCGGGGGTCCTGAATCGTATTTCGAACAAAATTAGCACTCGCTGATAAGTGCTTGCAGAGATACAGCGATGCGAAAATTGAAATTGCTGCATTTAAGGTACTTGGCTCGTTGATCCCATTTTTTTGACCTAATCGAGTGAAGCAGGTGAAAAACCATATTTTTTCAGGTCTAGTTAGAACCTAATTCTATCGATTTTTGAGCGGTTTAAATTCGAAAAAATTTTTTCCCGATGGTGATTTTTGGCGAAAAATGTTCAAAATTGAAAATTTGTGGTTAGGTCCAAATTCAGCTTTGGGCTCGTTTCGCGCGAGTTGATCCCGCACGATGCTTTCATCTCTACAATCTGCAACCCGCGTTAATTCCGGTCCCTGAATCGTATTTCAACAAAAATTTGCACTCGCTGATAAGTGCCTGCAGAGATACAGCGCATGCGAAAAATTGAAAATGCTGCATTTAAGGTACTTGCTTGTTTGATCCCATTTTTGACCTTAATCGAGTGAAGCAGGTTGAAACCATATTTTCAGGTCTAGTTGACACCTAATCTATCGATTAGAGCGGTTAAATCGAAAAATCTCGATTTGGGGATTTTTGTTTTGAAAAAAAAAGTCAAAATTTTAAAAATTTTAAAAAAATGTCCCCAAAATTTAGCTTTTTGGGGTCGTTTTTGCGCCGAGTTGACCCCCACGTGCATCATCTCTACATCTGCAACCGGGGTAATTCGGGGTCCCTAATCGTATTTCACAAAATTAGCAAAATCGCTGATAAGTGGGCCCGCAGAGATTCAGCGAAAGCAAAAAATTTAAAATGCTGCATTTTAAGGGGACTTGCTCGTTGATCCCAAATTTTTTGACCTTTTTAACGAGTAACAAGGGGAAAAAACCCTATTTTTTAAATCTAGTTAACACCTAAATTTTCGATTTGGAGCGGGTTTAAAACGAAAATCTTTGATGGTTTATTTTTTTGGGCGAAAAAAATTTTAAAAATTTTAAAATTTCAAAACAAAGTCCAAAATTTACTTTGGGCTCGTTTTTTGCGCCCGGGTTTATCCCGCACCTTTCAATTTATCTCTAATCTGCAACCCGGGGTAATTCGGGGGCCCTAATCGTTTTTTGGGCAAAATTAGCACTCGCTTATAAGTGCCTGCAGGGGGATACAGCGCATGCGAAAAATTTAAAAAGCTGCATTTAAGGACTTGCTCGTTGACCCCATTTTTTGACCTTAATCGAGTGAAGCGGTTTAAAACCATATTTTTCAGGTTTTAGTTAAAAACCCAATCTATCGATTTGGAGCGGTTTTAAAACGAAAATCTCGATGGGATTTTTGGTCGAAAAAATTTTTAAAAATTTAAAATTTCAAGCAAGTCCAAATTTAGCTTTTGGGGTCGTTTTCGGCCGAGTTGATCCCGCACGTGCATCATTCTACATCTGCAACCCGGGGTAATTCGGGGTCCCTAATCGTATTTCGACAAAATTAGCACTCCCTGAAAGTGCCTGCAGAGATAAAGCGCAAACGAAAAAGAAAATGCTGCATTTAAGGTACTTGCTCGTTGATCCCCTTTTTTTACCTTAATCGAGTGAAACAAAGAAAACCATATTTTTTTAGGGCTAGTTAACCCCTAATCTATTTGATTTGGAGCGGTTAAAAAGAAAATTTTCGAAAGGTGATTTTTTTGGGGAAAAAATTTTCAAAAATTTAAAAATTTTAAAAACATGTCCAAAAATTTAAACTTTTGGCTCGTTTTCCCCGCCGAGTTGTCCCGCCCCGTGCCCCATCTCTACATCGGGAACCCGGGGTTTTAAATTTGGGGGTCGGGCCCCCAATCGTATTTCGACAAAATTACACCCGCCGATAAGTGCCTGCAGAGATCAGCGCATTCGAAAAAAAATTTAAAAAAGCTGGGA
>JAJKFJ010001107.1:0-11551 GCA_027382625.1 Tetmemena sp. SeJ-2015
AAGCTGGATTTGGAACATGCTTGAAATTTTAATTTTGACATTTTTTCGACCAAAAAATCACCATCGAGATTTTCGATTTAACTGCTCCAAATCGATAGATTAGGTGATAACTAGACCTGAAAAATATGGTTTTCACCTGCTTCACTCGATTAAGGTCAAAAAATGGGATCAACGAGCAAGTACCTTAAATGCAGCATTTTCAATTTCGCATGCGCTGTATCTCTGCAGGCACTCATCAGCGAGTGCTAATTTTGTTGAAATACGATTCAGGGACCGCCGAATTACCCGGGTTGAGATGTAGAGATCATGCAGGTGCGGGATCAACTCGCGCGCGAAAACGAGCCCAAAGCTGAATTTGGAACATGCTTGAAATTTTCAATTTTGACATTTTTTCGACCAAATTCACCATCGAGATTTGAATTTCGATTAAACCGCTCCAAATCGATAGATTAGGGGTGATAACTAGACCTGAAAAATATGGTTTTCACTGCTTCACTCGATTAAGGTCAAAAAATGGGATCAACGAGCAAGTACCGTTAATGCAGCATTTTCAATTTTCGCACGCCCTGTATCTCTGCAGGCACTTAGGCAGCGAGTGCTAATTTTGTCGAAATACGTTTCAGGGACCCCGAATTACCCGGGTTGCAGATGTAGAGATCAATGCAGGTGCGGGATCAGCTCGGCGCGAAAACGAGCCCAGAGCTGAATTTTTGGACCTTCTTGAAATTTTCAATTTTGACATTTTTTCGACCAAAAATCACCAACGATTTTCGATTTAACTGCTCCAAATCGATAGATTAGTTGTGTTAACTAAACCTGAAAAATATGGTTTTCACTTTCTTCACTCGATTAAGGTCAAAAAATGGGATCAACCAGCAAGTACCTTAAATGCAGCATTTTCAATTTTCGCATGCGCTGTATCTCTGCAGGCACTCATCAGCGAGTGCTAATTTTGTCGAAATACGATTCAGGGACCCCGAATTACCCCGGGTTGCAGATGTAGAGATCATGCAGGTGCGGGATCAGCTCGGCGCGAAAACGAGCCCAAAGCTGAATTTGGACATGCTTGAAATTTTCAATTTTGACATTTTTTCAAACCATAATTCACCATCGAGATTTGATTTAACCCGTCCAAATCGATAGATTAGTGATAACTAGACCTGAAAATAGGTTTTTCCACCTGCTTTCACTCGATTAAGGTCAAAAAAATGGGATCAACGAGCAAATGAACCTTAAATGCAGCATTTTCAATTTTCGCAATGCGCGTATCTCTGCAGGCACTCAATCAGCGGTGCTAATTTTGTCGAAAATTAACGATTTAGGGACGCCAGATTACCCCCGGGTTGCAGAAATGTAGAGATCAATGCAGGTGCGGGATCAGCTCGCGCGAAAACGAGCCCAAAGCTGAATTTGGACAATGCTTAAATTTTAATTTTTGAACATTTTTTCGACCAAAATTTCACCCCAATCGGATTTCGAATTTACCGCTCCAAAATCGATAGTTTAGGTGATAACTAGACCTGAAAAATATGGTTTTCAACTGCTTCACTCGATTTAGCTCAAAAATGGGATCAACGAGCAAGTACCTTAAATGAAGCATTTTCAATTTTCGCATAGCGCTGTATCTCTGCAGGCACTCAACAGCGAGTGCTACTTTTGCGAAATACAATTCAGGGACCCCGAATTACCCCGGGTTGAAGATGTAGAGATCATGCAGGTGCGGGATCAGCTCGGCGCGAAAACGAGCCCAAAGCTGAATTTGGAAATGCTTGAAATTTTCAATTTTGACATTTTTTCGACCAAAATTCACCATCGAGATTTTCGATTTAACCGCTCCAATCGATAGATTAGGTGTTAACTAGACCTGAAAATATATGGTTTTCACCTGCTTCACTCGATTAAGGTCAAAAATGGGATCAACGAGCAAGTACTTAAATGCAAGCATTTTCAATTTTTGCATGCGCTGTATCTCTGCAAGGAACTCATCAGCGAGTGCTAATTTTGTCGAAAATAATCGATTCAAGGGACCGCCCCGAATTAACCCCGGGTTGCAGAATGTAGAGATCATGGCAGGTGCGGGATCAGCTCGGCGCGAAAACGAGCCCAAAACTTGTATTTGGACATGCTTGAAATTTTCAAATTTGACATTTTTTCGACCAAAAATCACCTCCGAGATTTTCGATTTAACCGCTCCAAATCGATAGATTAGGTGTTAACTAAGACCTGAAAAATATGGTTTTCACCTGCTTCACTCGATTAAGGTCAAAAAATGGAATCAACGAGCAAGTACCTTAAATGCAGCATTTTCAATTTTCGCATGCGCTGTATCTCTGCAGGCACTCATCAGCCAGTGCTAATTTTGTCGAAATACGATTCAGGGACCCCGAATTACCCCGGGTTGCAGATGTTGAGATCATGCAGGTGCGGGATCAGCTCGGCGGCGAAAACGAGCCCAAAGTTGAATTTGGACATGCTTGAAATTTTCAATTTTGACATTTTTTCGACCAAAAAAACACCTCGAGATTTTCGATTTAACCGCTCCAAAACGATAATTAGGGGTTAAATAGACCTGAAAAATATGGTTTTTTACCTGCTTCCTCGTTTTTTGGGAAAAAATGGGATCAACGAGCAAATACCTTAAATGCAGCATTTTTAATTTTTTGCAGCGCTGTATCCTCAGGATTTTTTTAGCGAGTGCAATTTTGTCGAAATACGTTCAGGGGCCCCGAATTACCCCCCTTGCAGATGAGAGACTGAGTGCGGGATCAGCTCGGGGCCGGAAAACGAGCCCAAAGTGAAATTTTGGGCATCTTGAAAATTTTAATTTTTTTACATTTTTTCGCAAAAAAAAACCCTGAGATTTTCGATTAACCGCTCCAAAATCGATAAATTAGGTGTTTTAAATAGACCCGAAAAATATGGTTTTACCCGCTTCACTCGATTAGGTCAAAAAATGGGGGATCAACGAGCAAGTACCTTAAAAGCAGCATTTTCAATTTTCGCCATGCGCTGTTTCTCTGCAGGCACTTATCAGCGAATGCTAATTTTGTCGAAATACGATTCAGGGACCCGAATTACCCGGATTTGCAGAGTAGAGATACATGCACGTGCGGGATCCAGCTCGGCGCGTAAACAGCCCAAAGTGAATTGGACATGCGTAAATTTCAATTTTGACTTTTTACACAAAAAATCACCCATCGAGATTTTCGATTTACCGCTCCAAATCGATAGATTAGGTCTTAACTAGACCTTAGAAATATGGTTTTCACCTGCTTCACTCGTTTAGGTCAAAAAAATGGGATCAACGAAGTACCTTAAATCAGCATTTTTTCAATCTTTCGCATCGCGCTGTATTCTGCAGGCAGTTATCAGCGAGTGCAATTTTGCGAAATGCGATTCAGGACCCCGAATACCCCGGGTTGCAAATGTAGAGATCATGCACGTGCGGGGATCAGCTCGGCGCGAAACGAGCCAAGCTGAATTTGGACATGCTTGAAATTTTCAATTTTACATATTACGACGCAAAATCACCATCAGATTTTTCGATTTAAAACCGTACCAAACGATAAGCATTAGTGTTAACTAGACCTGAACAAAATATGGTTTTCACCTGCTTCACTCAATTACGGTCAAAAATGGGGATCAACGAGCAAGTACCTTAAAATGCAGCATTTTCAATTTCGCACGCGCTGTATCTCTGCAGGCACTTATCAGCGACTGTAATTTTGTCGAAATGGCGATTCAGGACCCGAATATACCCGGTTGCAGAGTAGAACATGCACTTGCGGGAAGTCAGCTCGGCGCGAAAACAGCCAAGAATTTGACATGCTTGAATCTTTCAATTTGACATTTTACGACAAAAACATCACCATCGAGATTTTCGATTTAACGCTCCAAATCGATAGATTTAGGTGTTGATCACTAGACCTGAAAAATATGGTTTCACCTGCTTCACACTCGATTTAGGTCAAAAAAATGGATCAAACGAGCAAGTACCTTAAAGCAGACGTGTGCTCTTCCGATCTTATCTCTGCAGGCACTTATCAGCGAGTCTATCTTTGGAATGCATTCAGGGGACCCCGATTAACCCGGGTTGCAATGTAGAGATATGCACGTGCGGGATCAGCTCGGCGCGAAAAACGAGCCCAAAGCTGAATTTGACATGCCTGAAATTTTCAATTTTGACATTTTACGACCAATAATCACCATCGAGATTCTCGATTTAACCGCTCCAAATCGATAGATTAGGTGTTACTAGACCTGAAAAATATGGTTTTCACGTGCTTCACGATTTAGGTCAAAAAATGGATCAACGAGCAAGTACCTAAATGCTCCAGCATTTTCAATTTTCGCACGCGCTGTATCTCGCAGGCACTTATCAGCGAGTGCTATTTTGTCGAAATACGATTACAGGGACCCCGAATTACCCCGAGTTGCAGATGTAGACATCATGCACGTGCGATATCAGCTCGGCGCGAAAACCGAGCCCAAAGCTGTATTTGGACATGCTTGAAAATTTTCAATTTTGACATTTTTACGACCAAAAATCACCATCAGATCGGAAGAGCACACGTATAGATTAGGGTGTTAACTAGTACTGAAAAAATATGGTTTTCACCTGCTTCACTCGATTTTGGCAAAAAAATGGGATCAACGAGCAAGTACCTTAACATGCAGCTTTTCAATTTTCGCACGCGCTGCATCTCTGCAGGCACTTATCGCGAGTGCTAATTTTGTCGAAATACGATTCAGGGACCCCGAATTACCCCGAGTTGCAGATGTAGAGATCATGCAGGTGCGGGATCAGCTCGGCGCGAAAACGAGCCCAAAGCTGAATTTGGACAAGCTTGAAATTTTCATTTGACATTTTTTCGACCAAAAAATCACCATCGAGATTTTCTATTTAACCGCTCCAAATCGATAGATTAGTGTTAACTAGACCTAAAAATATGTTTTCACCTGCTTCACTCGTAGGTCAAAAAATGGGATCAACGAGCAAGTACCTTAAATCAGCATTTTCAATTTTCGCCGCGCTGTATCTCTGCAGGCACTTATCAGCGATTGCTAATTTTGTCGAACATGCGAGTTCAGGATCCCGAATTACCCCGGGTTGAAGATGTAGAGATCATGCACGTGCGGGCTCAGTTCGGCTCGTAAACGAGCCATGAAGGTGGAATTGGGGACATGCTTGAAATTTTCAATTTTTGACACGTTTTTACGACCAACAAATCACCATCGGGGATTTCGATTTAACCGGCTCCAAACTCGATGATTAGGTGTTAGTAGGACTGGAGAAGATTATGGTGTTTCACGGTGCTTCGATCGATTTAGGTCAAAAATGGATTGAGAGGCGGAGGGCAAGTGAGCGTGGTTAATGCCAGCATTTTTCAGATTGGTTCGCAGGCGCGCGGTATCTCTGCGAAGCATTTATCAGCGATGCTAAATTTTTTGCGAAAGACGAGTTCAGGGACCCCGATTACCCCGAGTTGCGAGATGTAGAGATTCATTGCATGCGGGTGGGCGATCTTCAGCTCGGCGCGAAGAAGGCGAGCCCAAGTGAATTTGACTGCGTGAAATTTGACCAAGTTGGTTGGGACATGTTTTGTACGACCAAAATCACGCATCGAATTTTCGATTAACCGCTCCAAATCGATGTAGATTAGGTGTTAACTAGACCTGAAAAATATGGTTTTACCTGCTTACTCGATTAGTCAAAAATGGATCACGAGCAGTTATCCTAAATGCAGCCATTTCAATTTCGCACGCCTGTATCTTTGCAGGCACTTATCACCGAGTGCTTTTTGTCGAAATGCGATTCAGGGACCCCGATTACCCCGGTTGCAGATGTAGAGATCATGCACGTGCAGGATCAGCTCGTCGCGAAAACGAGCCCAAAGCTGAATTTGGACATGCTTGAAATTTTCAATTTTGACATTTTTTCGACCAAAAATCACCATCGAGATTTTCGATTTAACCGCTCCAAATCGATAGATTAGGTGTTAACTAGACCTGAAAAATATGGTTTTCACCTGCTTCACTCGATTTAGGTCAAAAAATGGGATCAACGAGCAAGTACCTTAAATGCAGCATTTTCAATTTTCGCACGCGCTGTATCTCTGCAGGCACTTATCAGCGAGTGCTAATTTTGTCGAAATACGATTCAGGGACCCCGAATTACCCCGGGTTGCAGATGTAGAGATCATGCACGTGCGGGATCAGCTCGGCGCGAAAACGAGCCCAAAGCTGAATTTGGACATGCTTGAAATTTTCAATTTTGACATTTTTTCGACCAAAAATCACCATCGAGATTTTCGATTTAACCGCTCCAAATCGATAGATTAGGTGTTAACTAGACCTGAAAAATATGGTTTTCACCTGCTTCACTCGATTTAGGTCAAAAAATGGGATCAACGAGCAAGTACCTTAAATGCAGCATTTTCAATTTTCGCACGCGCTGTATCTCTGCAGGCACTTATCAGCGAGTGCTAATTTTGTCGAAATACGATTCAGGGACCCCGAATTACCCCGGGTTGCAGATGTAGAGATCATGCACGTTCGGGATCAGCTCGGCGAGAAAACGAGCCCAAAGCTGAATTTTGACATGCTTGTAAAATTTTCAATTTTGACATTTTTTACGACCAAAAATCACCATCGCGAGATTTTCGATTTAACCGCTCCAAATCGATAGTTAGGGGTTTAACTAGACCTGAAAAATATGGTTTCACCTGCTTCACTCGATTTAGGTTCAAAAAATGGATCAACGAGCAAGTACCTTAAATGCAGCATTTTCAATTTCGCACGCGCTGGTCATCTCTGCAGGGCACTTATCAGCGAGTTGCAATTTTGTCGAAATGCGATAGGGACCCCGAATTACCCCGGGTTGCAGCGATGTAGAGATCATGCAAACGTGCGGGATCAGCTTTCGGCGCGAAACGAGCCAAAGCTGAATTTGGCATGCTTGAAATTTTCAATTTTGACATTTTTACGACCAAAAATCACCATCGAGATTTTCGATTTAACCCGCTCCAAATCGATAGATTAGGTGTTAAATAGACCTGGAAAAATATGGTTTTCACCAGCTTCACTCGATTAAGGTATCAAAAAATGGGATCAACGAGGAAGATACCTTAAATGCAGCATTTTCAATTTTCGCACGCGCTGTATCTCTGCAGGCTAGGCACTTATCAGCGTAGTGCTAATTTTGTCGACAATGCGATCAGGGACCTCCTCGAATTATCCTCGTGGTTGCAGATGTAGGATCATGGCCACGTGCGGGATCAGCTTCTCGGCCGAAAACAGAGCCCAAAAGTGAACTTGTAACATGCTTGATAATTTTCAAATTAATTTGACAATCTTTTTTAACGACCCCAAAAAGATCACGGCGATCGGAGCATTTTCGATTTAACACGCTCCAAAATCGATGATTAGGATGTTTAACTAGACCTGAAAATATTGGTTTTCCCTGCTTCACTCGTTTAGGTCAAAAATGGGTATCAACGAGCACAGTACCTTAAATGCGCATTTTTCAATTTTCGCACGCGCTGTATCTCTGCAGGGACTCATCAGCGATATCAGCGAGTGCTAATTTTGTTGAAATACGATTCAGGGACCCCCGAATTTCCCCGCCCCGGGTTGCAGATTTAGAGATCATGCACGTGCGGGATCAGCTCGGCGCGAAAACGAGCCAAAAGCTGAATTTGGACATGCTTGAAATTTTTCAATTTTGACATTTTTACGACCAAAAAATTCACCATCGAGATTTTCGATTTAACCGCACCAAATCGATAGATTAGGTGTGTTAACTAGACCTGAAAAATAGGGTTTTCACCTGCTTCACTCGATTATGGTCAAAAAATGGGATCAACGAGCAGACCTTTAAATTCCAGCATTTTCAATTTTTCGCACGCGCTGTATCTCTGCCGGGCACTTATCAGCGAGTGCTAATTTTGTCGAAATGCGATTCAGGGACCCCGAATTTTACCCCGGGTTGCAGATGTAGAGATCATGCACGTGCGGGGATCAGCTCGGCGCGAAACGAGGCCAAAGCTGAATTTGACATGCTTGAAATTTTTCAATTTTGACATTTTTTTCGACCAAAAATCACCACCGAGATTTTCGATTTAACCGCTCCAAAATCGATAGATTTCAGGTGTTAACTAGACCTGAAAAATATTGAGGTTTTCACCTGCTTCACTCGGATATTTAGGGTGGGGGTTTTCAAAAATTGGCGATCATACGAGCAAGTACCTTTAAATGCAGCATTTCCAAATTTTCGCCGCGCTGTATCTCGTTGAGGCGCACTTATCCAGCGAGTTTTGCTTAATTTGTTAGAAATACGATTCAGGACCCCGAATTACCCCCGGGTGCAGATGTAGAGACATGCAAGTGCGGGATCAGCTCGGCGCGGAAAAACCCCGAGCCAAAGCTGAAATTTGGACATGCTTGAAATTTTTCAATTTTGACATTTTTTCGACCAAAAACATCACCATCGAGATTTTCTGGATTTAACCGCTCCAAATCGATAGATTAGGTGTTAACATTAGACCTGAAAAGAATATTAAGGGTTTTCACCCTGCCTCTTTCACTCAGATTTTAGGTCAAAAAAACATGGGTTGAATCAACGAGCAATGTACCTTAAAATGCAGGCATTTTCAATTTTTCGCTCGCGCTGTATCTCTGCAGGCACTTATCAGCGAGTGCTAATTTTGTCGAAATGCGATTCAGGGACCCGAATTATCCCGGGTTGCAGATGTCCGATCTATGCACGTGCGGGATCAGCTCGGCGCGAAAACGAGCCCAAAGCTGATTTAGACATGCTTGAAATTTTCAATTTGACATTTTTTTAACGACCAAAAAAATCACCATCGAGCATTTTTCGATTTAACCGCGTGCCAAATCGATAGTATATGAGTGTTTAACTAGACCTGAAAAATATGGGTTTCATCTGCTCACTCGATTTAGGTCAAAAAATGGGGATCAACGAGCAAGTACCTTAAATGCAGGATTTTCAATTTTTCGCACGCGCTGTATCTCTGCAGGCACTAATCAGCGAGTTGCTGAATTTTTTGTCGAAGCGATTCAGGGACCCCGAATTACCCCGGGTTGCCGATGTAGAGATCATGCACGTGCGGGATCATCTCGGCGCGAAAACGAGCCCAAAAGCTGAATTTGGACATGCTTAAAATTTTCAATTTTGACATTTTACGACCAAAAATCACCGAGATTTTCGACTTAACCGCTCCAAATCGATAGATTAGGAGTTAACTAGACCTGAAAACATAATATTAGGTTGTTCACCTGCTTCACTCGATTTAGGTTAAAAAATGGGATTAACGAGCAAGTACCTTAAATGCAGCATTTTCAATTTTTCGCATGCGCTGTATCTCTCTGCAGGCACTTATCAACGAGTGCTAATTTTGTCGAAATTCGATTCAGGGACCCCGAATTATCCCGGGTTGCAGATGTAGAGATCATGCCCGTGCGGGATCAGCTCGGCGCAAAAACGAGCCCAAGCTGAATTTGGACCTTCAAGAAATTTTTCAATTTTCACTTTTTTCGACCAAAAATCCATCGAGAATTTCGATTCACCGCTCCAAAATCGATAGATTAGGTGTTAATAGACCTGAAAAATATGGTCATCTGCTTCACTCGATTTACATCAAAAAATGGGATCAACGAGTACTTTAAATGCAGCATTTTCAATTTTTCGCACGCGCTGTATCTCTGCAGGCACTCATCAGCGAGTGCTAATTTGTCGAAATACGATTCAGGGCCCGAAATTACCCGGGTTGCAGATGTAGAGCTGATGAACGTGCGGGATCAGTTCGGCAGGAAAACGAGCCCAATTTGGACCTTCAAGGAATTTTAAATTTTCACATTTTTTCGACCAAAAAATCACCATCGAGATTTCGATTCAACCGCTCCAAATCGATTAGATTAGGTGTTACTAGACCTGAAAAAAATGGTTTTCATCTGCTTCACTCGATTTACTTCAAAAAATGGGATCAACGCAAGTACTCAAATGCAGCTTTTCAATTTTCGCACGCGCTGTATCTCTGCAGGCACTCATCAGCGAGTTCTAATTTTGTGAAATACGATTCAGGGACCCGAATTACCGGGTTGCAGATGTTGAGATCATGCACGTGCGGGATAGTTCGGCACGAAAACGAGCAAAAACTGAATTTGGAGCTTCAAGAAATTTTTAATTTTCACATTTTTTCGAGCAAAAATCACCATCGAGAATGTCGATTCAACCGTCAATCGATAGATTATGGTGTTAATAGAACCTGAAAAATATGGTTTTCATCTGCTTCACTCGATTTAACTCAAAAAATGGGATCAACGAGCAAGTTCCTTAAATGCAGGATTTTCAATTTTCGCACGCGCTTATCTCTGCAGGCACTCATCAGCGAGTGCTAATTTTGTCGAAATACGATTCAGGGCCCCGAATTACCCGGGTTGCAGATGTAGAGATATGCCTGGGGGGATAGTTGGCACGAAAAAGACCCCAAAACTGAATTTGGAGCTTAAGAAATTTTCAATTTTCACATTTTTTTTACCAAAAAACACCATCGAGAAATTTCGATTCAAGTCAAACAAGTTAGGGGTTTACTAGACCTGAAAAAAAATGGGTTTTTATCTGCTTTACTGATTTTCAAAAAATGGGGAAAAAGAGCAAATCCCCAAATGCAGATTTTCAAATTTTTGCAGCGCTGTATCTCTGCAGGGGACTCATCAGCGAGTGCTAATTTTGTGAAATACGATTCAGGGACCCCCAATTACCCGGGTTGCAGATGTAGAGATCATGCACGTGCGGGATCAGTTCGGACGAAAAGAGCCAAAGCTGAATTTGGACTTCAAGAAATTTTTCAATTTTCACATTTTTTCGACCAAAAATCACCATCGAGAATTTCGATTCAACCCCTCAAATCGATAGATTAGGTGTTTACTAGACCTGAAAAATATGGTTTTCATCTGCTTCACTCGATTTACTCAAAAAATGGGATCAACGAGCAAGTACCTTAAATGCAGGATTTTCAATTTTCGCAGCGCTGTATCTCTGCAGGCACTCATCAGCGAGTGCTAATTTTGTCGAAAAAACGATTCAGGGACCCCAATTACCCGGGTTGCAGATGTTGAGATCATGCACGTGCGGGATCAGTTCGGCACAAAAACGACCCAAAATGAATTTTGGGGCTTTAAAAATTTTCAATTTTAAAATTTTTTTGACCAAAAAAACACCATCGAGAATTTCGATCAACCCCTCCAAAAGTAGATTAGGTGTTAAAAGACCAAAAAAATGGTTTTCATCTGCTTTACTCGATTTACCAAAAAAAGGGATCAACGAGCAAGTACTTAAATGCAGATTTCAATTTTCCAGCGCTGTATCTCTGCAGGGACTCATCACGAGTTAAATTTTTTCGAAATAAAAATTTAGGACCCCAATTAAAACCCCGGGTTTCAGATGTAAGATAAGCAGTCGGGATCAGTTGGGACGAAAAGAGCCCAAAATGAATTTGGGCTTCAAAAATTTTCAAAAATTTTTTTTTTA
>JAJKFJ010001115.1:0-10322 GCA_027382625.1 Tetmemena sp. SeJ-2015
TTGGGGTTTTAATCCATTAGCAACAAAGTTGCAAACCATTCGCCAGTTTGAAATTACCGTTAGACCTGAGAACACTCGAAAATCCATCGGGAGTATTGTTCGAATGTCCCATCTAATTTACACCGCTGTATTTGGTAACATACAAATCGTTTTAGCCTTTTAACGTTATCATACTGCGAACAATCATCGCCAGGTATTTTCATTGGCTTGAGATGCTGTAATTAAGTTATTATCAACTCGCCTTCGCTAAATAAACCTTACCGAAACATCCGTTGCAAATGGTTTTTTGCGCATCTGATTGTAACACAAAATGGCGTTTCATTGCTACTTGCGCAACACCTTGGCAAGTACCTTCAGTTTGTCTGTGCAAATTGCAGGTTCAGTGGCATCACGATACAACGGGGCCGTTATCCTGCCCAAGTTTTTTCCCGTTGTCATTCACCGATAGAATAGCATCATTATTCACATCGGGGAATGAAAAGCCACTTATTATATCCGTTGCAATAGAAAATCTGCAGTGGCAAAACCTTGGCTATTCACATAAAGGTATATCAGTAGGATGTTCTGCCTGAGGACTTACCGTACTGGTAGTAGAACATATACCATCGTAATGGTATATGTACGAGGGGTGCCATCCATAGGCATAGTATACCACATTTGTGCCAAGTGCAGCATTTGGAAGTAACAACTCGCTGCCTGCAGGAGGACTAACAGAAAAGGGTTTTGAGCTACCTCCGCAAAGCTAAAAATTTGCTATCAGCACACTGTCGCCGTTTGTAAAGTTACATCCCTCAACCGATACGGTAGCTGTTATTGCGGGATTAAAGAAATAAGGGGCATCATCTTCGCTTATACATGTACCATTAGTTACTGTCCAAACGGTATTGTTTTTAACCCATAGCTATCAGCGGTTACTGTTGCATCATAATCTGCATTGCTAGGAGAGAAGATAGAAGACGAGCCGCCAATTCGCTCCAAACACCAGTTCCTGTTGCTTGCAATTGCACAGTTAGCGCTCCACATACGTTTAACAAAAATCTTGACCTGCGTCTGCTTCTTTCTATATATCTATTTAGATACTTGGGGAGCCCGCATTTTGAACACCACAAGCATTGGGAGCATAAAATCGTATATACCAGCAAACACTACTAGGAGATTGGATATCTAAAAGGATTCTGTAAAGAAGATGTAAAACCATTTGGTCCAGTCCAAGACCATAGCACATCGCCTGGGGTTTATGGCTGCACCAATATTTGCTGGCACTTAAAAAAAAAGTATCTGATTCACAAAAGTTGTGTTTACTAGAAATTTGCTACTAAGCCAATTACATTGGGGTGAATATTCACATTAATACTTGAAGCATTTAACTGTATTACAAGGCATTACTTGCCGTTACAGTATAAATGCCTTCATCTGTTGCTTCAAAAACTGTTGCTCTCAAAACACTTATTCCGTTAGCGGTATAAGTGTTCGGGCCACTCCACTGATAAGAAACAAAACTACCAGAAGAAACACTTGCAGCCAAATTTTAAATCTAGCCTTCGCATACGGGCTATTTGTACTTACCTTTAATCCAGAATGGTTTCATGAAAAAAAAGAACCCGGATTGCTTTTTTAACCCGCTTGGCATGCATTTTTAAAACCCGCTTATAGCTTCCAGCTTCCAAACTTGTCCCTTATAAGGGTTTAAAATGTAAAACCCATAGTATTGTTTTTTATCAAAACCCCACCGCCTACAGAAATTCGACCATTTTTTTGCCTTTGATATGTAAGGCCAAAACCCAGAAAGGGGCCCAAACTGATTGAGGCAAACACCTGAACCTGAGCAAACAGAAAACTGGCGCATTTTGGTTTTGCCCAGTAATAACTGAGTAAGAAAAATTTAAAAGTGTAGTAGAAAAAGCGGTGGCAGGTTTTACTGTTGTTTGAGATGTTGTCTACTTAAGCAAAATCCATTACTTTTCCCATGATGTATGATAAGAAATAAACATAAAATAAAAAAATTAATTTTAATTTAAAAAAAAGGGGTTTAATTTTTTTACTTTTTTTTAAAGGTAAACAATTTTTTACGCCCTCACTTGAAGTTGCAAAAACCATTTAATTTACTGCGGGTATTAGGTCCCCCTTGCCACATATTAAAAATAGAAAATCGCCCAGCAACATTTAAAGGTCTAAATGAATTAAAAATCTCTTAAAAATATACTTCTTTCCCAACCCTGAGAAATTTTATGGATGGGTCCTTAAAAAACCCCATTCCCGGGTTTAGTACTGTCCCATATACTCTGCTGCTCCCCCAAAAAAACCCATTTTATTTTAATTTTGAAAAAAGGAATTCCATTTAGTACATTTTATTTGGCGAATCCATTGCGTTTGAAGTAAAACTATTAAAACAAATAAAAATTCGAATTAAAATTGCTTTACCGGGAAACAATGCTTTTAAAACTTTTCCCTTTTATCTCCATCCATTTTTCTTTTGCGGGGGCTGGAAACAGTTGGTATTGTTGCTCAATCCAAATTACAGTGGTGGTTCCCCTTAGCTGACGTTTGAAAAACTTCGGTAGAGCCCAAAGAACCAAATTTGCCTGCACATTATGGTTTTTTGGTTTAGCAAAAAAAGAAATTTGTTTGGTTTTAAATAGGGTTTTTCAACTGGAACTTCAAATTTAAGGGTTTAAAATTTAAACTTTATGATGTTCATTTGGGTTTCTAAAAAGGGGGTTCAAAGGGATCACAAGGGAAATATAAACGGGCTTTAAAATTTGAGTATATCCAAAAGGTTTGCGCTTCCCCCCTCTTGGTCTAACTCTATAATATTTGGAATATTTGGGTTTTTCGCCGTGTTATGGGGGTGTTTTTGTAACTCTTTTAAGTATTAGTTTTTTAATACTTGGGCAAATTTAAACCCCCCCTCCCCTTTTGAAATTCTAAAATTTATATCCAAATGGCGCCCGTTAAAACTGCTCCAAGTTTCATCCCTAAAATGGGTTGTTGTTGCAGGGGGCCAATCGTGCATTCACAAAAGTTACTTTGGGTTTTTATTATTAACAGTTACTATATTGGGTTTTGCCCTTTTCAAATCAAATCACATTACAAGCTTTGTTGCAAAAGGGCTGTGCTACTTTTTTAAATGAGGCGGGTTGAATACGGAAAAAAAAAGCCCAAAAAAAGCAGAAAGGCGAGTTTAAAACCAGTACCATCCCCCAAAAAAGGCCTCCGCTAGATATAGATATTAAAACTACCAGTGATTTTACTCCCGGTACCTGTAGCTGAAACAGATAAATTTATAGCAGACCCATTACAAGAAGAAGTGCTCCAAAATACCCCATTTGCTGTTGGGGTAATAATGGTGTTAAAATCTGAAAACTCATCGCAGCCCAAATCGGCGTCAAGGGATCTCTAGGATCCCCATCAAATCTCAAAAACCCGATGATATGTTGTCCCTTTATTCCTTACAAAAAAAACGATAAGGTGAGTTAGGGGGCATTTTTAAATGCAATTTCCCTGTTGATGTCGAAACAAAAAATCAGTAGCATTACTGTGTAGCACAAAGTACCATTCTTTATAGTAGGGTAACCTATTCGCATCACCACCAGTAGTAGTTTTCCAGTTGGCAAAAGTTCTATCCCAGCTGAATACCCACCCAACGGCCAACCTGATTTGCATTTCTTGTAACAATGAAAATTTTAGTCGCTATTTAGCCAAAAGCAGATACAGAATTTCCCTTTTGTAAGTTACCCAAATTTCAAAATTATTTGTACTGCCGCCTTTTCATTGAAAAAGATGTTATTGTTAACGTTACCGGGAAAATTTCAAACTTGATTTTGGTAAAGGCTATAAAGCATAGCTGAAATTTTTTGGGGCCCATGATAAAGTACCCCCGATATAAATTGAAATTTTAAAAAATACCCCTTTGTTGCCCTTGTACTGTCCAATCTTGATACCCAAAAAAAAATGGGTACCTTTAGGAAAACAAGCTATTGTTTACATACGACATTGTTTTTTATTGCCCCAAATTCCCCAGCAAAATTGCTGTTACCTCGGGGGCAGAACACTGAATTTTTGTTCAAATCATAAACATAGTTTTTTTCTATATACCAGATGCACTTGAACTTTTTCTCCCCCCAAAACCAAAACCCAAACCCTAGACCCTAGTTGAATAGCCTGAGATTTTACATGTATGTTGTAGCCCTTAAATTATTCACAGTATTGCCTGACAAAACATTTCCAATGTATTACTCATAGAGAAATACATGTAATCCCAAACCATTGCATCTGGAGATACACCAGGATTGGATAAACGGCTAGCTGTAAATAAATTTGCCACTGTATTATTTGTAAGCGTTATCTTACCCGATGGTCTGTTTAAGTATGCCACACATTGTGATATTGATTGCTACCATGTTGTATACCAGTTGTGTAGTGATAAGTCATATACCCACCAATACACCACCAATATTAGTAATGGTATTATTACTGATTATTACTTCATCATTAGGAGCTTGATCCAAATTCCTAAAAGTTGCTGAGTTAGCAGTAATATCAGTAGCATCGCCATTGCCATAATTAACTATACTATTTTCAGAAGTGCTACCGCTATCGTATTGTTCGAAATCACAAAACCCATCCATACTCATTCCTTACACCTATAAAGTTGTATATATCAATCCATTTAAAGTCATGTTTGAAATAGTATTGCCTATTATCTGAGTACCAGCATAAGGAGACGCCTCCATTCAAGGTATTAATTGCAACAATCTCCCATCGCTATGGTTGTTATTCCAAGTTCCTGTAATATCAGGATTAGGTAAAGCATTTCCTCCTTTATCTTGTTATAAGATATACTGTGACTCCGCCTTTTCCTGTTTGTAATATGATAGGATACTGAAAATATGAAGGAAATTAATCGGTTCAAAAATTGAGTTCCCTATAATATTTATACTATCACCAAAGCCAGCTCCACTATTATTTTAAATTTAAAGTTTACTGCGGCCATTTATAAAGTTAAATAACGCGTTATTCGAAAATAGTGATGTTTGATTTTAGGGGCACACTACTAGCAGTTGCGCCGCGCCATATATCAATTGTGCAGGAGCATTTGTAGATTTTTGAGCTAATCAGATCTGTTTCAAATAAAGTTACTATCAAATAGTAATATATCGAATTGCTTGTCCCGTGCCGCCTATACCCGCAAAAGATATAGTTCCCGGGCCAAACCTGTAGTAGCTTGGCTATTACCTTCTATAGTACTTTCTTAAATCGTAATAATTCTCAGTAGCACCACTTCCCACACCATTAAAGAAAAACACGGGGTGTGTTCTGAACTGCCTAAAAAGGAAGTAATTACTTGTTCCATTATAAGCACCATCAAATGTTACTCTTTTCGCACCAATCAACGCTATCATTGGCTACTGCCTGTGATGGTTATCTGGCGAACTACAGTTGGCTCGGCCTAATCAATACACTATAGCCTGTTCCGCAATATTCAGGTAAAAACTCCTAGTGGCTGATAAGCGCGTTCTATTTACATCGCTTTTTCACCTCTACAGTAAGGTTTCCATTTAAGCCGCGGTTTTAAGAGCATAGAACAAACCAATGGCCCATTAAATGTTGTATAAGTCCCAAACCTGTACCTACAGTTACAGTGCCCGACAAGGGGTCTTGGAATGATAGTACACCTGCAATGGTTAAAGCAAAGTTTGGCGGAGTAACTACTGTTGCAACATTGCTTGCAACGGAGTATTGTTACTTTGCTGAGAATATCCAACATTGAAAACAGGTGCATCATCCTGTGCTACAAAATAATACTCGAATTGATCACCTTGCACAACCGTCGCGCCTAATAAAGCATAGTCAACTACAAAATTCCATGTACTAACATTGCTATTGCCCGATACAAACGTTCCTTCGATAGAAGGGTACGCCCCCCAAGCATTTACACCCGAACCGGCAGATTTGCGTATGTACATGCGCGGTTTATTGTTAGTAAGCGAAATGCCCGTATGTATATCAGTAACTGTAACTTGAATGCTTGCAGGTTAAACATTACAAATGTCCTGCGTAGGAATAGGAGTGGAAGTAATAACAGGAGGAAATATATCTAGCATTACGAACAAGCCTGCATCCGCACCTATATCAGTTGGCGTATTTATATTCCTTAATCTCCTTTCAAAGTCATCTACTATATAACCAATATTTATACCATTACCTTCTGCTATGGTAGGGCTTTGTATATGCAAGTTTGGCACAGCCGCTAATGGTGCAACAAATTTGGTGCACCTACTAGCGAGTTAGCATCTTGACCCGAAGAGGCACTACTCCATGAGTTAAGAGTTGTATAATCAACAGCTGGGCTACTGGTTCCAATTAATATACCATTTGCATTTGGAGCATATACAATATTGTAATCACTAATAATAGAAGCAGTGGTATTAGTAAAGTACATAGCACCATAGTGCTTGCCTGTTCGCCACTACGCTCATTAACAAATATGTTTTTTGCGAACTGTATCTTGATTGGTAGAGTTTTTCCTGAAGGCAAAAGTATTCGATGCGCCAGATGATGCAGCACCGCCTACATACACACTATTAAAGTAAATGCGTGTGCTATACGCACCATCTTTCAATATACCATTTACAACACTAGCGTCAGCAATGGCATTGCCCCTAGCATCGTAACCAAGCGCACCATGTTTTAGTAGCCACACATACCCAGCTTAAATGTAAACAGTAATGGTTGCACCGCTACAGCATTCGACTGTAAGTTGTATACAAAATTCTTACTTATATTGGCTACACCAGTAGTAGCCTGGTAATTAATACCAGTAACAACTGGTGTGCCTGTGGCAGCGCCATTCAACAAATTATAAACCGTATTACCTGTTATGTTATTTGCAAACGCTCCGTTTATCAATGATATACCTGCTACAGAAGAAGCACTACCAACACCAGCACTTGCACTATAGCCAGTTATATTTATTACAGTATTACCTGTTATGTTATAGTAGGCATTACCACTAGCCCAAATACCCGATGCTTGTTGATTTGCCGTATTGGCAGTAGCATTCAAGTTGCTTATGTTAGAAATAGTATTGTTGCTAATAACAGGAGCATAGGTGGCCGCAACTACTGCCGTTATACCGCTCGCAGATGAGGCCGTTGATACAGCGCCACCTCTTACCATTATACTGTGTGGTACATTAGTACTACCTATTGGTTGTTTACTATTGTATCGTTACCAGCCGTAGTACTTACGCCTATCAAGTTAATAGCATTGCTAGATGTGCCTACAGCTTTAATACCAGCTATGGTATTACCATCTATTTTTGTAGCAGTAACGCTCTCCGTTTTTATACCGTTTACAGTACCGCCGTTAGCGGTAATGCTTACCGCTATAGATGCAGTATCTGTAATAGAACCAATATTATTACCTATTACATTCACCCAGCTAGGTGTACCTACATATATACCCGAAAAGGCATTACTACCAGTAGCAATATTTGTACTTGCTATCGACACATTCTTTATGCTGTTACCTAATACCGTTGATAGGGTAGAAGCTATTGAAGCCACATGTATACCCGCATACTGCATAGTTGTAGCGCTAGTGTATGCCATGGTGCCATTGCCTAAAGCATCTACTCCACCTATTTGGTTACCTGTAATATTGAAGCCACCAGCCGTAGTATTATTTATGCGGATACCTGTATGCAGCACAGCACCTACGCCGTTCGCGCAACCGTTTGATATATTCCTATTGCTAGTTATATTAAAGCTATTGTTACCTGTATTACCAATATAGCAGAAGAAGCTATACTTGCACTGTAGTTATCATAAATATTACAATCGGCAATAGTTACATCGTTGTTATCGCGGCTTGTTGTGCCTTATTGCCAATACACCGTAAGTAGGGTAGTTAGTATTGTAGGCTTTTATATCGCAAGTAGTTATCGAAATATTATCGTTACCCGTGCCTGAAGTAGCAGCGGCGCCTATAGTAACCACACCATGGGTAGTGCTGTTGGCTCCACCTTCTAGTATACAGTTATTGATAGTAATACAGTTGCATCATTAGTTAAATTTATAGTAGAAGCGCTGGCACCCGCTAGTGTATTGCTAAACTTCAAATACTTGTTTGTACCTGAGCCACCATTAAATATTACTCTATCTGCACCATTTATACGAAACAGACCTGGGTTGCTACCACTAGTACCCGATACCGAGCGCAATACGTAGCATCTGGTTCGATAGTTACTGTATATCCACCTAGGCCGTTTTCATTCCATTGGTTCAAGGCTACGTTACCATCTTCAATTGTTATATCAGATACAACGCGTAATATTAAGTTGCCATTAAGAGCAGGCACTTGATTGATAGCATTGAAAACACCCACATTGGTGGTAAATACTCCATAATTACCACCTGTACCTACTGTAACTACACCACTACATGGTAGTAAAACGAAGTAATTTAGGGTGCCCGTTGTAGGGAAATTTGCAGAAGTAAGTGCTACGCCTGCTACAGGTGCAGCCAAAGCAAGCGTGCCCGAATTAACAGTAGTATTGGCTGATGCATCTTGCGCTATTACAAAATACTGGATACTATCATTGGCATGTGGTCCTCCATACAACAGGTTGAAATCAAGATTGAACGAAAGGGTGATGTTGTGTTAGTTGCCACAACATACTTCAACCTTGTGTAGCCGATGTGTTTCCATTATATGTATTTGCATCGGTAGTACGTTTGAAATATATTCTGGGCGCAGTGTTACCTACTGTACTTACAGAGACGTTATCGGTAATAGTAGCCGAAACTGCGTAAGCATATCGTTACAAGCATTAGTATATGCTGTGTAGCTTATACTTGGTGGTAGTATATCTTGTGGTAAAAACTGACCTGCATCCGCACCTATATCTGTTGGGTATTCAAGCTCTATCATCGCCATCAAATCATCGTTTTTGTGCTTTTTATTTTAAAACCCGCAGCCTCGGCGCAGTTGGGCTTTTCAAATGCAAAACGGTCTTGCTTGAGACTAACAAAAAAAAAGGGGTCCCTCTAGCGATTCGCATCTTGCCCCATAGTGAGTATTCCAAATTGCCAAAAGTTTAATCTACAGTAGGTATGCCAAGGGACCAGCACCAAAAAGGAACGCCATTTTCATTAAAGGGGTATATAGGGATTATAATTGCTATTACGCTGCGCGGTAGCGGCCCTAGTTGTTATGCATAGTTTTTACCATTTAACCCGTAGCCATTTAAAATATTTGTTGCGAAAAAAATCCCGTTGGAGTAAAATTTTCTTAAAGCATAAGGTTTGCCGCACCGCTAGATGTACCCCCTATGAAATCTATTGAAGTGCTACGCGTTGTTACAGTACCCCTCTTTAAAAATACCATTTATACGGTAAAACTATCGATGCACCAGCAGCATGTAGCCCAAGCGTCCATTTATTTCTTACAATACAAACGTACTTTATGTACCTAATCCGATGAGCAAAATTGTCGACTTTAAGTTGTAAAAGTTTTTTCTTATAGCAGAAAAAGCCGACCTCCAGAAAAATGTTCCCCTTACGTTTGAGCACCCGAGTGTTTTGTTTGATAATTGTAGATACGGTTTTTTTCCAAAGGCATGTGTGTGTATTGGCCCATGTTTGAGTAAAACCTACAATAGATGAAGGCACCTACACCCCTAGTGAAAATTAGTGCTAAGGTTTGCAAAAAGTATTCCGGTAATAGAAAACAACCACCTAATAGAGATACCAACCCGTACCGCCCACCCGTATTTTTAGGGAAAATTCTGTATTTGTTTTCTCGTATCTTTGGAAAAAAAGAAGACGAAAACCACCCCCCCCGTAATGTGAACCGGCAAAAGAGTTTTTTTATAGAAGTACCCTTTTTTGCTATGTTAGCTACTGTGGACTACAATGTTATTGTTAGCCCCCCGGGTAAACCGCCGCTTAAGTTAAAACCCTGCAACCTATGGGATTTAGTACCTGTGCCGTATGAATACCGATAGGTTGCCCAAACTTGGCCGGTATTAGCCGATTCGCTTCTTAAACCGAATAACCAAAGCTCCTGATTGGTATTTTTTAGTTTAAAGAGCTTTACATCATTAGCTCCCCAAAAGTTTTTCAGTACATTTACACCCCCTGCCGAGGCACATATATCCGAGAATAAACCTTGCGCAGCCGTACTAGCCCAAAAACTAGTAAAGCTTATTTTTTTATAGTGTTACAGTTATCTTGATACGGGTGATGAAGCAGCCCAAAAAAGTAAACCTGTACTGAGCCCACCTAGCCATAGCTTTTAAACCCACTGCCGATGCATCG
>JAJKFJ010001119.1:0-15516 GCA_027382625.1 Tetmemena sp. SeJ-2015
CGCGAAAAAAATCCCAAGATCGGGGAAACCCCCCGATCTCGGACGAAAATATGCGAAACGCGCGCAAATCAGCCCCCTTTTTAATGACCCGGGTAGATGGTTGTTGGGAGTTTTAACTCAAAATTGAAAGGGGTTCTATGTCTAACTACCTCGCCACAGCTCTGAAGCGTCCACAATCCCTAGTCAAATCCTAAAATAGTCTAATTTCGCGAAAATCCAAGATCATTTTGCTATTAACTGCGCGAAACGCTTCAATACAACATAATACGACCACTGCGCGCGCAAATCGCGCCTTGAATGACCCGGTAGATGTTGTGGTTTTAACTCAATTTAAAGGGGTTCTTGTCTAACTATCCTCGGCACAAGCCTCTGAAGCGTCCACAAATCCCTAGTCAACTCCTAAAATAGTCTAAATTTCGCGAAAAAACCCAACCCATTTTGGCTATAACTCGCGAAGACTCATCGGACCGAAATATGCGAACGGCGCGCAAATCGCGCCCCTTGAATGACCCGGTAGATGGTTGTTGTAACTCAAAATTAAAGGGGTTCTATGTCTAACTACCTCGGCGCCTCTGAAGCGTCCACAAAATCCCTAGTCAATCCTAAAATAGTCTAATTCGCGACAATCCAGACCTGCTATAACTCGCGAACGACTCATCGAACGAAAATATGCGAAACGCGCGCAAATCAGCGCCCTTGAATGACCCGGTAATGGTTGATTGGAGTTTTAACTCAAATTAAGGGGTTCTTGTCTAACTACCTCAGCCAGCTCTGAAGCGTCACAAATTCCTAGTTCAAATCCTAAATAGTCTAAATTTCGCGAAACCGATCTTTTGGCTATAACTCGCGAACGATCATCCGGACGAAATAGATGCGAACCCGCGCAAATTCAGGCCTTGATGCCGGTACGATGGTTGTTGGGAGTTTTAACTCAAATTAAAGGGTCTCAGTCTACTCCTCGCACAGCTCTGAAGCGTCCCAATCCTAG
Organism: Tetmemena sp. SeJ-2015; assembly: GCA_027382625.1. NCBI lineage: Eukaryota > Ciliophora > Spirotrichea > Sporadotrichida > Oxytrichidae > Tetmemena > Tetmemena sp. SeJ-2015. The sequence goes on from JAJKFJ010001119.1 coordinate 989, forward strand.
TCAAAAATCCTAAATTTAGGTCTAAATTCGCCGAAAATCCCAGACTCATATTTGGCTATAACTCGCGAACGACTCATCGACGAAAATATGCGAAACGCCGCGCAATGCGCCCCTTGAATGACCCGGTAGATGGTTGTTGGAGTTTAACTCAAAATTTAAAGGGTTCTATGTCTAACTACCTCGGCACAGCTTGAGCGTCCACAAATTCCTAGTTCAAATCTATAGTCTAATTTCGCGAAACCAAACTTCATCTGCCTATATACTCGCGAGACTCATCGGACAAAATAGTGCGAAACGCCGCGCAAATCAGCGCCCCTGAATGGTACCGGGTAGATGGTGTTGGGATTTTAACTCAAATTTAAGGTTCATGTCTAACCTACCTCGGCACAGTCCTACTTGAAGCGTCCACATTTCCTAGTCAATCCTAAAATAGTCTAAATTCGCGAACATTCAAGACTCATTTGGCTAGAACTCGCCACGAGCACGGAGAACTATGCGAACGCCGCGCAATCACGCGCCCTTGAATACCCGGGTAGAGGTTGTTGGATTTAACTCAAATTTAAAGGGTTCTATGTCTAACACGTCGGCACAGCTTCTTAAGCTCCACCAATCCTAGCAAATCTAAAATAAGTCTATTTTCGGAAAACCCAAGATCATTCCGTTGGCTATAACTTCGCGAACGACTCATCGGATCCGAAAATTATGCGAAACGCCGCGCAATCAGCGCCCCTTGAATGACCCGGTAGATGGTTTTGTTGGGAGTTTTAACTCAAAATTTAAGGGGTTCTATGTCTCTACCTCGGCAACGCCTCTGAAGCGTCCACAAATTCCTAGTCTCAAATCCTAAAATAGTCTCAATTCGCGAAAATCCCAGACTATTTGGCTATAACTCGAACGACTCATCGGACGAAGAAATGCGAAACGCCGCGCAATCGCCGCCCTGATGACCGGTAGTGGTTGTTGGGAGTTTTACTAAATTTAAAGGGTTCTTATGTCTAACTACCTCGCACAGCCTCTGAAGCGTCCACAAATTCCTTAGTCATTCCTAAATGTCTAAATTTGCGAAATCCAATGACTCATTTTGGCTTAACCGCTATCGACTCATCGACCCGAAAATATGCGAAACCGCGAAATCAGCGCCCTTGATGCCCGTAGTATGGTTGTTGGGACGTTTTAACTCAAAATTAAAGGGATTCTGATGTCTAAAATACCTCGCAAGCTCTTAATGCGTCCCCACAATTCCTAGTCAATCCTAAAATAGTCAATTTCGGCAAAAATTCCAAACTATTTTGGTAAACTCGCGAACGACTATCGGACGAAAATATGCCGAAACGCCGGCGCAAATCAGCCCCCTTGAATGACCCGGGTCATTGGGGAGTTTTACTCAAAATTTAAGGGGTTCTATGTCTAACTACTCGGCACAGCCTCTGAAGCTTCCACAAATCCTAATCAAAAACCAAAATAGTCTAAATTTTCGCGAAAAATCCAAGATTTTCAAATTTTTTTTGGCTTTCTACTCGCGAACACTCATCTGACGGAAAATATGCGTAAACGCCAGGCGCAAGATCAGCGCCCTTGGAATGGACGCCGGGCTAGATGGTTGCATCGGAATTTTAAACTCAAAATTTAAAGGGGTTCTATATGTCTAACTACCTCGGCACAGCTCTGAAGCGTCCACAATTCCTAGTCAAATCCTAAAATAGTCTAACAATTTCCCGAAAAATTTCCCAAGACTGCAAGTTTTTGGCTTATAATCTCGCTCGAACCGACTAGATCGGACAAGATTATGCGAAACGCCGCGATAGAGCCGCACTTGTACATGATCCCGGGTAGATGGTTGTTGGGAATTTTAACTCAAAGATTTAACACAGGGGTTCCTATTGTTCTAATACCGGTTCGGGCACACGCCCGGTCTGAAGCCGTCCACAAAGTTCCGAAGTCAAGATTCCTAAATAGTACTAAAGTTTCCCGAAAAGATCACGCAAGACTCATTTATGGACTATCGACTCAGCGAACAAATGACGTACAGTCGGACGAACATATGCGAACAACGCAAGCGCAAATTTCAGCGCTGACTTGATTGACCTTTCGGGGTAGGATGGTTGCTGCTGGAATTTTTTCCAAATGAAAAAAAATTTAATAGGGGTTTATGTTAACTACTCTTAGAGAGCAAATGCTCTGAGCGTCCAATTTTCTTAGTGCAAATCCTAAAATAGTATTCTATTTAATTTTTCCCGTAAAACAATCCCAAGGACTCATTTTGGCTATAACTCGCGAACGGACTCATCGGACGAAAATATGCGAACCGCCGCGCAAATCAGCGCCCCTTGAAAGACCCGGGTAGATGGTTGTTGGGATTTTTAACTCAAAATTTAAAGGGGTTCTTTGTCTAACTACCTCGGCACAGCTCTGAAGCTCCACAATTCCTAGCTCAAAAATCCTAAAATAGTCTAATTATATATCCCGAAAATCTCCAAGACACTCCAATCTTTAGGCTATAACTGCGAACTGACTCATCGGACGCAAAATATGCGAAAACGCCGCGCAGTACACGACGCCCTTTTGAATGACTTCGCCGGGGAGTAAGTTTATGGTTGTTTGAGGAATTTTAAACATCAAAATTCTGGAGGCAAGGGGTCCTACGATCACTCAATACCTTCGGCAAGCCTTGAGAGCGTCCACACATTCCTAAAGTATCAACAAATCCTAAAAAGTGTCTAAATTTCCACGAAGAAAAGTCCCATATATAGACTGGCTATTTTATGGGCTAATTAAGACTCGCCGAACGACTCATCGGACGCAAATAATGGGAAATCGGCGCGCAAATATTTCAGCAGCCCCTTGGATTGACCCGGGTTTAGACCTGGCTTACTGTGTGGGAATTTTAACTCAAAATTTAAGGGGTTTTGTCTACTCGCTGCTCGCATCAGCCTCTGCAGCGTCACAAATTCTAGTCAAACATCCTAAATAGTCTAATTTCCGAAAAATCCCAAGATCATTTTTGGCTTATAACTGGAACGACTCTCAATGACGGACGAATAATATTAAGGGCGAAATTCGCCCACACAGCACAAAATCAGCGCTCCTTGAATGGGAGCGGAACCGTTGTCAATGGTATGCTAGGGATTTAACTTCAAGATTTAAGAGGGGTTTATGTCTAAACTAACTCGCACAGCCTCTGAGCGTCCCCCAAATTCCTAGTCAAATCTAAAAGTAGTCCTATAATTTCCCGAAAAAAATCCTAAGTACTACAATATTGGGCTATACGACATCGCGAACGACTCATCGGACGAAAATATGCGAAACGCCGCGCAAATCAGCGCCCCTTGAATGACCCGGAGATCGGAGGGAATTTTTACTCAAAATTTAAAGGGGTTTTCTAGTGTCTAACTACCTTCGGCACAGCCTCTGAGGGGTACAACCAAATTTTCCTTAGTCAAAAATCCTAAAATTAGTCTAATTTTTACACAGAAAAAATTTCCCAATGACTTTCATTTCTGCTACAATCGCGAACGATCATCGGACGAAAATATGCGAAACCGCCGCCGCAAATCTAGCGCCCTTGAGTGAACCGCCGGGTTAAGAGGTATGGTTCTGTTGGGATGACTTTTAGGCCAGGACTATTCAGAGGGAGATCGACTATTAATTAATTGTGTGACTTCTAATGAATAACCGACATTCAGGGACTCACAGGCACATGCTCTGAAGCGCCGACACTCATAACATTCCTAGTTCAAATCTAAAATAGTCTAAAATTTCCCAGAAAAATCCCAAGACTATTTGGCTATAACTCGCGAACGACTCTCGGACGAAAATATCGGAAACGGCCATGAGCCGTCTTTGGCAGATGTTGTGATCACACGTTGCAGGGATCAAACCTCGTTCAGAAAATGAGCCTCTAAATGCTTGAATTTGGAGTCTCAGTTCGAGCGCAAATATATCCAATATGTCTTCGACATGTTTTATTTCCGCAGCTAGAATAGTTAGTCATCCAGGGATTCTTTAACGAGATTCATATTTCTGTGAAAATAAGGGTCTATGTTACCGACTCACCACAATCGATAGAGTGATAGAAGTGGTTCAAGAGCCTTATCTGACCTGAGAAACGTTTGGTTTTCACACACTGTCTTCCCATAAAGTCAAATCTATTAAGGTCAAAAAATGGGATCAACGAAGCAAGTACCTTACATGCAGCATTTTCAATTTTCGCATTAAAAAAAATAGTCTCACGAACTGTTACTTCTGGAGAGAACTCTACTTATCCAGCAGAGTGCTGAGATCTATTAACTCTGACAGAAATACGATTCAGGCGAGAACCCGGACTCCATCCGGAACGAATATTATAGCCGCAAAACGCCGCGCAAAATTAGCGCCCCCTTGAAATGACCACGGTAAGAATGGTTGTTGGGATTCGCTTAGTTATCGCAGAGAGAGATTCATTCCAGAAGGCGAGTATTTAAAAAGGGGTGTTCTGGTAATGCTCTACAGCCTAAAATGTAGGCACCCCGAGCACGCTTCGTGAGAAGCTCTTGTCTAAAATTGGAGCCCTAGTTAAAAGAATTTTCACACTATATTCCTTTACAAATCAGTTTTTTAAATTCTGACCGCAAAAAATCCAAAAAAGTCTCACAATTCTATTAAACCGAGAAGAACAGTAATCTCTGACATCAACCCGCATTCCAAAAAACTGATGAGAATAATTAGCGGTGTCTAAGCGCAATAGACACTGAAAGACACTGCCTGTGATTATTGACTTCGAGGGCTCAGCTGCTTCTATGGTTCGATTAAGGTCAAAAAATGGGGGATCAACGAGGAAGTACCTTAAATGCCATGTGAGGTAAAAAATTTCAATTAACCTTCTGTGCCAAAAAATTTTAGCAGACTGGAGGTGGGTTTCTGGCTAGACGTACCAGGCTCAGCGCACTAAGCATCATCTGGCGAGCTGGCACAATTAATCCCTTATAGTTGCACGAATCACTATTAAAATCGATGTCTCTACAATTTCAGCGAAAAATCCCAAGAGCTGATCTTTGGCTATAAGATCCGCGAACGACTCATTCGGACGAAAATATGGGCAAACGCCCCGGAGCAGCTAACACATCAGCGGCCTTGAATGCCCGGTAGACATGCGGTTTGTGGCGCGGAGAAATTTTTATTAAGGCATCTATCAAATTTAAAGCGGGACTGCTTAAGCTGGACTATACCATACTCTCGTCAGGCGGCAAGAACTCTTGTGAGCGCGCTCCAAAAGACTAAATTTCTGAGTCACGATCACTCTTCTCGAAATAATTATTAGCCTATTTTTCACATTTTCGGAAATCCTCAAAAATGAGCTACACATCGAAAGACATTTCGATTATAGGCCTAGCTATTCCAGAGAGTACGCAGTAAATATACAGGACATCATCGGTGTTACGATATAGGAACTGATAGACACGATACCGGCTCTGCAGACTCACATAGCTTAACAGCGTCCGGCACTTCACGTTCGCAAATGAACAAAAATGGGCGGATGTATGATGGTGTGGGAATTTGGATAGCAACTGCTAAAAAATTTAAAGGGTTCTTATGTCTTTAAACATGACTGGCCATATGTTCCCACATTTGTATACGTCTGCCCACAATTGCCTGAGGTACAAATCCAATAAATGCCTAGGAACATTATTCTAGCGCGAGAAAAATACCTATGACTTTCTAGTTTCTGAGAGAGCTAATAACGCTCGAGCTCGGACACGAACTCTCCGAACAGTATAACCATATCGAAACGCCCCGGCTGCGCTCGAACACTATCTATGTCAACACTCACTTTGAAATGACCGCACGCTCGCGGTATTCAGAAGTTTGGGTCATTGTAGTGAGCACCTAATTCTCATGATTTGCCGGAAGTAACTTACAAAGTATAATATATCAATTTTCACATAGTGGTGTTCTTATTTCGACAAAATAATAATATACATCCGCACAGATGAGAGCGTCAAATAATATCTCGGTAGTTACAAAACTCCGGGCCTTCCAATCTATACAGATTAGTCCACTTTCACGGAAAAGTCTCGTCAAAGATACTCTAGAATTTCCTGAGAGAGGAGTACTGAGTTTTTACATCCTGTCACGATCCGATTTAAGCCGACTCTTCCAAAAAATATTGAAACTGAGACCCGCGAAGCAAAAAGTAACTGGAAAACCGTCTCTAGAGCCAAATCGAGTTCTGAGTCCGCATGGACTGTGTACACCGTGCGTTCATGATGAGGTCACGCCATTGGAGATCCGTAGTTTGAACCTTAACTCATTATGTTTACACGAGAGAGGAGAGTCGATTCCATGCCGTGTCTACCCGAATACACCCTACCTCGGCACAGCTCCCTGAAACGTCACAAATTCCTAGTCAAATCCTCGGAAGTTATGCAGATGTTAAGTGACTAGAAATCTAATCCGGCAAAAATCCCAACGCACTCGTTCGTCGTTTGATGAGGTTATACGTGAGACTCAACGGAGAAATTTGAGACTCACATCGGAACGAGACACATAGATATTTGGAGCTCTCAGAAGAAACGTCTCGTTCGATCATTTTCAACGCGCGAGCCTTCCTTGTATATGTATCCCGCATCAGTGTTGTTGGGCAAAATACATCCTTTACATCTGGACGAACAATTTTATAAGAGGAGGTTCAATATTCAAACTAACCGCTCGGCACATGCTCTAGAAAGACGTGACTAATTTCTCATAGGTCTAGATCTCTAAATATGAGATCCCTGAAATTATCATCAGAAGAAGTTTCTCAATCAGACTTCATCCGATTTGTGACGTATTCAAAAAACAATGGACGAAAACCGGGAGACAAATAACATATGCGAACCGTCGCCCCGCAATCAGCGCCCCCTTTGAGAAAATGCAACCGGCAGTTAAGATTTCATGTTGTCTTTGGCGGGCAATTTTTAAAACTCGATGATAAATTAAAGGGGTTCTATATTCGCTTGCCCATAGCACTTAATCTAGCACAGCAGCTCTGAGGTAGTCAAGGCTAATTTTTTGCGAATAAGTTCCTAGAAAATCCTCGGATTATAACAGTTGTAGATTCCCCTCCGACAGATAAAATCCCCCAAGACTCATTTTTTTTGCTATAATCGCGAACCGATCATCGGACGAAAATTATGCGAACGCCGCGCAATAGCCGGCCCCTTGAATGACCCACAGGGGGGTGTGATGAGATTGTGCTGAGATGCAATATGCTCTCTAACGTGCAGGAGATTTATGTAAAGCGGGGTCTCACATATTGTCATAAACTGAACCCACAATCCTGGAACACTATGTTGCATGCTTGAAATCGCGCATGGAAATTTTCTATTTCTCACAGATTTACTTTTTATCGAGTACACCAAAAATCACTCATCGATGCATTTCGATTCACGAGGCTTCCAAATATCTCGATAAGATTTAGATGGTTTTACCCTAGATACCTGAAAAATATGGTATTCACCTGCTTCACTCTCGACTTTAGCCTAAAAAATGAGATCAACGAGCAAGTACTTAAATGCAGCATTTTCAATTTTCGCACGCGCTGTATCTCTGCAGACACATCATCTCTAGTCGGTGCTAATTTTGCTCAGGAATTACCGATTCGAGGGCCCCCGAATTACCTTTGTTACGTGGTCAGTATTGATATTATGATCCAGTCATTGTGTGGTATTCTGTGTCGTGTTCTAGTAATATTATTTATCCTTTCTATAATATGTCTTATATATTGGTAGTCTTTGTAGATCATGAATATTTCTATATTTTTTTCTTCTATCATTTTCTGTTATTTTTACAATAAATCCCACCAATCGAGAATTTCGATTCAAACGCTCCAAATCAATAGATTAGGTGTTTACTAGACTGAAAAATATGGGTGTCATCTGCTTCACTCGCATTTAGCTACACACAAATCGGATCGCAACGAGCAGTACCTTAAATGCAACATTTTAATTTTCGCATGCGCTGTATATCTCAGGCACTATCAGCGAGTGCTAATTTTGTCGAAATAGATCGGAAGAGCACACGTCCGATATACCTGCGCACCGGCCTGCAGTTGTAGAGATCATGCACGTGTACGGGACTCAGTTCGGCGCCACGAAAAAGCCCAAAGCTGAATTTGGGAGCTTCAAAGAAATTTTTCAATTTTCACATTTTTTTCGACCAAAACAAAAATCACCATCGAAATTTCGATTCAACCGCGCTCCATATCGATAGATTAGGTGTTATAACTAGACCTCGAAAAATACTGGTTTTCGATCTGCTTTCACTCGATTAGCTCAAAAAAAATGAGATCAACGAAGCAGTACCTAAATGCAGCATTTTCAATTTTCGCTTGCGCTGTATTCTGCAGGCACTCATCAGCGAGTGCTAAATTTGTCGAGAGATTAACGCCATCAGGGCCCCCGAATTACCGCCGGGCCAACTCCCCGGGTTGCGAGATGCCTAGAGATCATGCAACGTGCGGGATCAGTTTCGGCACGAAAAATGGAACACCAAAGCTGAATTTTGGAGCTTCAAGAAATTTTCAATTTCCACATTTTTTCGACCAAAATCACCAATCGAGAATTTCGATTCAACCGCTCCAAATCGATAGATTGGTTTTACTAAGAGCTGAAAAATATGTTCTCTCCATCTGCTTTTCACGACGCATCACGATTTAGGTCAATATATAATGAGAATCCACTCAGCAAGTACCTTAAATGCAGCATTTTCATTTTTCGCATTTCTCTCAAACCCCACACGCGCTGACTCGTGTCGTGCAGGCACTCATGACAGAGAGGTGCTAATTTGTTGTCGAAATAACGATTCGAGGAGCAGCAAGGAATTACCTCGGTTGCAGGAGATATGAGGATCATCAGCACGGCGGGATCATTCGCAAGACGCAGGAAAATGAGCCGAAAAGTCGAGAGTTGGAGCTTCAAGAAATTATTTTCAATTTTGCACGAGTTGTTTCCGCGCGAACCAAGAGAAACCTCACAACAATCCTGAGAATTTTCGATTTCAACCCGTGCTCCACACGCAAGCTATGAGCTTATCGGTGTTTTACCGTAGACCTAAAAATAGGGTTTCATCTGCTCACTCGATTTAGGTCAAAAAAATGAGATCAAACGAGGAGCGAAGTACCTTTTAAATGCAGCATTTTCATAATTTCGCCCTGCGCTGTCTACTCCTGCACAGGCCACTCATACAAGCGGATGCTAATTTTTGGTCGAAATATGATTCAGGGCCCCGAAATTACCCCGGCTTGGCAAAGATGTAGAGATCATGGCACGTGCGGACTCAGATTCGGCACACGAAATAATGACCCAAGAGCTGTAACATTTGCGTAGCTTCGAAGGGAAATTTTTTCCTCGAGAGGTGTCAACAATTTTTCGAACCTAATATAATTCAGCCATCGGAGATCTCTAGATTCAATCCCGCTCCAAATCGATAAGATTAGTGTAATGTGTGGGGGGTTTTTTACTAAGACCTGAAAACATGATGGTTTGCATACTGCTCTTCAAAAGTCGATTATAGGTTTTTCGTGAGATACGAGACGAACGTGATCAAAGTACGCGAGCTGGTCCGGGTAGTTAAGACCATAGAACCTCTAAATGCACACAAATGCATTCTTTTTCAATTGTCTAACGCGCTATGGGTAACAGACTAGGTTATCTCCTCTGCAGGGCACTCATGCAACGCGAGTGCTAATTTTGTCGGAAATACCAGATTCAGGGCCCCCTGAATTACCACGTACTTCAAAGGGGCGTGATTTGCGCCCGGCGTTTTCCGCCTCATTTTCGTCCTGCCATGGAGCTTGGGTCTAGATTATAGAGCAGATCAATTCGCCGACTGCGGGAATGAGTTTTCGGCATCGAAAAAATGGCAGCCCAACAGCAACTAGAAAATTGGGAGACGTTTCAAGAAATTTCTCAATTTTTCACATTTTTTCCGACCAAAAATCACTATGCGTAAATTTTCCGATTCACGGCTCCAAATCGATAGTCTAGGTGTGGGTTACTAGAGCCAAAAAAATATGGTTTTTTCATTGCTTCACTCGATTTAGGTTCAAAAAATGAGATCAACGAGCAGAAATACTCAATTTTTTAAAATCAGGAAACATTTTTCAATTTTCTGGCACCTGCGCTGTAAAGGTCTCTGAGGACACCATCAGCTTGGAGTGCTAATTTGTCGAAAGTACATTCAGCGCCCCGCCTTCACGCGACGTTAGCCTGTGCCCGGGTTGCAGATGTAGGAGGAGTCTAACGGCCATCTAGTGCGGAACTCCAGTTCGTGGCAGAAAACACGCAAAATGAACCCAAAGCTGAATTTGAGGCTTCACCGAAATTTTCTTCTATTCACATTTATCATTTACACCAAAATATTCATCTATGAGGAGAAATTTCGATTCAAACCTAATCCAATCGATGACCTTAAATACTAAGCTTTACTAGACCTGAAATATATGGTTAAAGCTACACACCCTGCTTCACTAAGCCCATTTTAAATCCACAAAAGATGGGATCAGCGAGCAAGTTACCCTTACAGGGCGCTGATTAAATGGCAGCATTTTCAATTTTTCGCATGCGCTGTATATCTCGGCAGGCACTCATCAGCGAGTGCTAATTTGTCCGTCGAAGAGTATTTCTGCAGAGGCCCGCACCACCGAATTTACCCTCGGCTTGCTAGATGTAGAGATTGATGCATCGGCGGGATCAAGTTTCGGCACGAAATGAGCCCGAAACGATGGTAAGTTCTGAGACCACGGTGCTTCGTCGAGAAATTTTCAGCATTTTTTCTAAGACATGTCCAACACTGAGTTTTTCACGCTTAAAAATCACCATGGACGAATTTTCGATTTTAACCCTGCTCACCATCGAGAGAGTTAGAATGTTAACAATAGAACCTAATAAATAGGCTTTTCCGCCCATCTCTAATGTCTTCATACTCTGATATTAAAGGTAAAGAAAATGGGAGTGACTTACCTTTTGAAATGCATAGACGCATTTTTGGCAATTTCGGAGGCCATTTGCGGCATGTGATCAAGGCTGCAGCTGCACTGTCCGAGGTAGTTAGACCCTAGAAACCTTTAATTTTGGAAGTTATTCCACGATCCAGCAGAGTGCTAATACCTATTGCTGGATAACCGGGATCATTCAGGGGGCTGAAAGCGTAAACTACCGATTGGCCAGCGGGGTACCTTCGCATCAATTTCTCCGTCCCGCTGACTTCGTTCGCGACCCGGATATTACATAAGCCACCCGGAGCTTTGGGCGATTGTATGGAAGTCTGGGATGGATGATTGCACTGTTGCGGATCAGGGTTTGGAAGCAAAAACTAATAATAAGTGAGACCTATCCTAAAGTTCTAGGAAGTTATGGTCATCTGACTAGGGATTGTGGAACGCTTAGAAGGGCTGGCTTTGTCGGCAGAGTATGTTTGTCAATTGTTTTCACGGAAACATTTTTAAAATCGAACCGAAACCAAAATATTCACCATCTTAAAAAATTTTGAAGTGTGGGAAAAAAATTTCGTGACTTCACCAAGCACCAATCCCCTGGACTTCCAAATCGGAAAGACTTAGCGGGTGGGTTTACCCTTCAGACATCCTTTTGCAAAAAAAAATAGTGGTTGGGTTGCCCTGAAATTAAGCTGCCTCGGCGTTTCGCAACACACTATTTTCGTCCCTGGAGTGGGATCGTTTATGGCTTCGAAACACAAATGGGGATCCAAGTTATAGCCAACATGAGAAATAGTGGGATTTCTTGAACCGGGAACTTTGCCCTAATTTTAAGGATTTGCACCTAAGGATTTGTGGAACGCTTCAGGGCTGTGCCGAGGTGTTTACGACCATAGCCCTTTAAAAATTTTGAGTTAAACTTCCCAAACAACCAATTACCGGGCTCATTCCAAGGGGCGCTGATTTTAGGCGGCGTTTCCGGCATATTTTCGTCCGATGAGATCGTTTCGCGAGTTTATCGCCAAAATGAGTCTTGGGATTTTTCGGGGAATTTAGACTATTTTAGGAATTGACTCTAGAAATTTGTGGACGCTTCAGAGGCTGTGCCAGAGTAGTTGACATAGAACCCTTTAAAATTTTTGGTTAAAATTCCCAGCAAAATACTACCCCGGGTCTTTATCAAGGAAGCTGGCTGTTTGGGCGCGGCGTTGGATCGAGCAGGTCATATTATTTTTTCGTCAGTTTTTTCCCGGCATGAGTCCGTTCGCGAAGGTCTAGGCTACTGGAGCCAAATGAGTCTTGATTTTCGCGGAAATTAGTACCTATTTTATGGATTGTGACTAGGAAGGTTTGTGGACGCTTACGAGCTGTGCGAGGTAGTTAGACTAGAACCCTTTAATTTTTGGATTAAATTCCCAAACCCATCTACCCGGGTCATTCAAGGGCCGCTGATTTGCGCGGCGTTTCCCATATTTATTTGCGTCCGATGAGTCGTTCGAGAGATATAATAGCCAAAATGAGGTCTTGGAGATTTTTTCGGGCAATTTAGACTCATTTTTAGGATTTGACTAGGAAATTGTGGACGCCTCAGAGGCTGTGCCGAGGTAGTTAGACATAGAACCTCTTTAAATTTTGATAAAATTCCCAAAACCAATCTACCCGGGTCATTCAAGGGGCGCTGATTTGCGCGGCGTTTCGCATATCTTCGTCCGATGAGTCGTTCGCGAGTTATAGCCAAAATGAGTCTTGGGATTTTTCGGGAAATTTAGACTATTTTAGGATTTGACTAGGAATTTGTGGACGCTTCAGAGGTGTGCGAGGTTAGTTAGACATAGAAACCCTTTAAAATTGTTGAGTTAAAATTCCAACACCACCCCGGTCATTCAAGGGGCGGTGATTTGCGCGGCGTTTCGCATATTTTCGTCCGATGGGTCTCTTTCGCGAGTTATAGCCAAAAATGCGTCTTAGGATTTTTCGGGAATTTAGACTATTTTTAAGGATTTCTAGGAATTTGTGGACGTTCAGAGGCTGTTTGCGAGGTACTTGACTAGAACCCTTTAAATTTGGAGTTAAAATTCCCAACAACCATCTACCCCGGGTCATTCAAGGAGCGCTGATTTGCGCGGCGTTTTGCGCATTTTTTCGTCCGATGAGTCGTTCGCGAGTTTTAGCCAAAAATGAGTCTTGGGATTTTTTCGCGGTGAAATTTAGACTATTTTAGATTTGACTAGGAATTTGTGGAGCTTCAGAGCTGTGCGAGTAGTTTAGACACTAGAACCCCTTTAATTTGAGTTAAAGATTCCCAACAACATCGTAGCCGGGTCATTCAAGGGGCGCTGATTTGCGCGGCGTTTCGCATATTTCGTCCGATGAGTCGTTCGCGAGTTATTACCCAAGATGAGTCTTGGGATTTTTCGGGAAATTAGACTATAGGATTGACTAGGAATTTGTGGACGCTTCAGCGGCTGTGCCGAGGTAGTTAGATAGAACCACTTTAAATTTTGAGTTAAAAATCCCAACAACATCTACCCGGGTCATTCAAGGGCGCTGATTTGCGCGGCGTTTTGCATATTCGTCCCATGAGTCGTTCGCGAGTTATAGCCAAAATGAGTCTTGGGATTTTTCGGGAAATTTAGACTATTTTAGGATTTGACTAGGAATTTGTGGACAGATCGGATCTGGCTGTGCCGAGGTAGTTAGACATAGAACCCCTTTAAATTTTGAGTTAAAATTCCCAACAACCATCTACCCGGGTCATTCAAGGGGCGCTGATTTGCGCGGCGTTTCGCATATTTTCGTCCGATGAGTCGTTCGCGAGTTATAGCCAAAATGAGTCTTGGGATTTTTCGCGAAATTTAGACTATTTTAGGATTTGACTAGGAATTTGTGGACGCTTCAGAGGCTGTGCCGAGGTAGTTAGACATAGAACCCCTTTAAATTTTGAGTTAAAATTCCCAACAACCATCTACCCGGGTCATTCAAGGGGCGCTGATTTGCGCGGCGTTTCGCATATTTTCGTCCGATGAGTCGTTCGCGAGTTATAGCCAAATGAGTCTTGGGATTTTTCGGGAAATTTAGACTATTTTAGGATTTGACTAGGAATTTGTGGATCGCTTCAGAGGCTGTGCCAGAGGTAGTTAGACATAGACCCGGCTTTAATTTTGAGTTAAAGATTCCAACGCAACATCTACCGGGTCATCTCAAGGGCGCTGATTTGCGCGCGTCTTCGCATATTTTTCGCTCCGATGAGTCGTTCGCGGTTATAGCAAATGAGGTTTGGGAATTTTTTCGGGAAATTTAGACTATTTTAGGATTTGACTAGGAATTTGTGGCGACGCTTCAGAGGCTGTGCCGAGGTAGTTTGACACATAGAACCCTTTAAATTTTGAGTTAAAATTTCCAAACCACCCATATACCCGGGTCATTCAAGGGCGCTGATTTGCGCGGCGTTTCGCATTTTTCGTCCGATGGAGTGTTGCGAGTCTATACGCCAAATGAGTCTTGGGAATTTTTCGGGAATTAGACCTATTTTTAGGATTTGACTAGGAATTTGTGGACGCTTCAGAGGCTGTGCGGA
>JAJKFJ010001125.1:0-10523 GCA_027382625.1 Tetmemena sp. SeJ-2015
TTTTTAAAAAACTCCAAAATTTAGCTTTGGGCTGTTTTCGGGTTGACCCCCACGTGCATATTCTCATCTGCAACCCGGGGGAATTTGGGGCCCGAATCGTTTTCGACAAAAATTTGACTCGCTGATGGCTGCAGAGAACAGCGCTGGAAAATTTAAAATCTGCTTTAAGGCTTTCTGTTGATCCCCCCTTTTTTTTTTAATCGAGTGAAGAGGAAAACATATTTTTCAGGGCTAGTAAAACCCAATCATCGATTTGGGGCGTTAATGAAATTCGATGGGGTTTTTTTCGAAAAAAGTAAAAATTTAAATTTGAACCAAAATCAGCTTTGGGCTCTTTTTGTGCCGATTGAATCCCCCACGTGCAAATTTTAATCTAACCGGGGTAATTCGGGGGCCCAAAGTATTTGCAAAATTACATCGCTGATAGGGTTTTCAAATACAGCGCGCAAAATTGAAAATGCGCATTTTAAAGGGACTTGCTCTTTATCCCATTTTTTTGCTAAATCGAGTGAAGCATGAAAACATATTTTTCAGGGGCTAGAAAATAATCTATTTTGATTTGGGGGGTTAATCGAAAAATTTGATGGGGGATTTTTTGTGAAAAAAAGTAAAATTGAAAATTTCGAAGCCCCAATTTAGCTTTGGGCCTTTTCGTGGGAAATGATCCCCCCGGCAATCTCTACTCTGAACCCGGGGGAATTGGGGCCCCGAAAGTATTTCGACAAAATTAGCACTCGCTGATGAGTGCCTGCAGAGATACAGCGCATGCGAAAATTGAAAATGCTGCATTTAAGGTACTTGCTCGTTGATCCCATTTTTAGCTTTAAAACGAGTGAAGCAGATGAAAACCATATTTTTCAGGTCTAGTTAACACCTAATCTATCGATTTGGAGCGGTTGAAACGAAATTCCCTCGATGGTGATTTTTGGTCGAAAAAAATGTGAAATTGAAAATTTCTTGAAGGTCCAATTCAGCTTTGGGCTCGCTTCGTGCCGAACTGATCCCGCACGTGCATGATCTCTACATCTGCAATCCGGGGTAATTCGGGGCCCCTGAATCGTATTTCAACAAAATTAGCACTCGCTGATGAGTGCCCTTGCAGAGATACAGCGCATGCGAAATTGAAAATGCTGCATTTAAGGTAACTTGCTCGTTGATCCCATTTTTTGAGCTAATCGAGTGAAGCAGATGAACACCATATTTTTCAGGTCTAGTTAACACCATCTATCGATTTGGAGCGGTTGAATCGAAATTCTCGATGGTAATTTTTTGTCGAAAAAATTGTGAAATTGAAAATTTCTTGAAGGTCCAAATTCAGTTTGGGCTCGCTTTCGTGCCGAACTGATCCCGAACGTGCACGATGATCTCTACTTCTGCAATCCGGGGTAATTCGGGCCCCTTTGAATCGTATTCGACAAAAATTAGCACTCGCTGATGAGTGCCCGCAGAGATACAGCGCATGCGAAAATTGAAAAAATGCTGCATTTAAGGTACTTGCTCCTTGATCCCATTTTTTGACCTACTAAATCGAGTGAAGCAGTTGAAAACCATATTTTTCAGGTCTAGTAAACACCTAATATCTATCGATTTGGAGCGGTTGAATCGAAATTCTCGATGGTGATTTTTGTCGAAAAAATGTGAAAATTGGAAAATTTCTTGAAGGTCCAAATTCATCTTTGGGCTCGACTTCAAGTGCCGAGATCCGCACGTGGCATGATCTTCTACATCTGCAAATCCGGGGTAATTCGGGCCCCTGATCGTATTTCGAACAAAATTAGCACTCGCTGATGAGTGCATGCAGAGATACAGCGCAATGCGAAAATTGAAAATGCTGCATTTAAGGTACATTGCTCGTTGATCCCATTTTTTGAGCTAAATCGAGTGAAGCAGATAAAAACCATATTTTCAGGTCTAGTTAACACCTAATCTATCGATTTGGAGCGGTTGAATCGAAATTCTCGATGGTGATTTTTGGTCGAAAAAATGTGAAAAATTTTGAAAAATTTCTTGAAGGTCAAATTCAAGCTTTGGGCTCGCTTCGTGTGGCCGAACTGTCCCGCAACAGTGCATGTCTCTACATCTGCAATCCGGGGTAATTCGGGGCCCCTGAAATCGTAATTTCGACAATTAAGCACTCGCTGATGGTGCCCTGCAGAGATACAGCGCTGCAAAATTGAAAATGCTGCAATTAAGGTAACTTGCTCTTTGATCCCATTTTTTGAGCTAAATCGAGTGAAGAAGATGAAAACCATATTTGTCAGGTCTAGTTAACACCTAATCTATCGATTGGGAGCGGTTGAATCGAAATTCTCGATGGTGATTTTGGTCGAAAAAATGTGAAAATTTCTTGAGGTCCAAATTCAAGCCTTTTGGGCTCGCTTTCGTGCCGAACTGTTATCGCACGTCATGATCTCTACATCTGGCAATCCGGGGTAATTCGGGCCCCTGAATGTATTTCGACAAAATAGCACTCGCTGCTTCTGCTTGAAAAAAAAAAAAAAAAAAAAGTTTTTTGGGGGGGGGGGGGGGCCCTGGGCCCCCCAAAAAAAAAGATAAGGAAAAAAAAAAAAAAATAAACAAAAGCCGATGCGAAAATTGAAAAATGCTGCATTTAAGGTACTTGCTCGTTGATTCCATTTTTTGAGCTAAAATCGAGTGAATGCAGATGAAAACATATTTTTCAGGTCTAGTTAACACATCTCTCGATTTGGAGCGGTTGAATCGAAAATTTTGATGGTGATTTTTTGTCGAAAAATTGGTGAAAATTGAAAATTGTGCTGAAGGTCAAATTCAAGGCTTTGGGTCGCTTTCGTGCCGAACTGATCCCGCACGTGGCATGATCTCTACATCTGCAATCCCGGGGTAATTCGGGGCCCCTGAATCGATTTTCGACAAAATTAGCACTCGCTGATGAGTGCCTGCAGAGAATTACAGCGCATGCGAAAATTGAAAATGCTGCATTTAAGGTACTTGCTCGTTGATGCCATTTTTTGAGCTAAATCGAGTGAAGCAGATGAAAACCATATTTTTCAGGTCTAGTTAACACCTAATCTATTCGATTTGGAGCGGTTGAATCGAAATTCTCGATGGTGATTTTTTGTCGAAAAATGTGAAAATTGAAAATTTCTTGAAGGTCCAAATTCAGCTTTGGGCTCCTTTTCGTGCCGAACTGATCCCGCACGTGCATGATCTACATCTGCAATCCCGGTAATTTCGGGGCCCCTGAATCGTATTTCGACAAAATAAGCACTCGCTGATGAGTGCCTGCAAAGATACACAGCGAATGCGAAAATTGAAAATGCTGCATTTAAGTACTTGCTCGTTGATATTTTTGAGCAAATCGAGTGAAGCAGATGAAAAACATATTTTTTAAGGTCTAGTTAACACCTAATCTATATCGATTTGGAGCGGTTGAATCGAAATTCTCGATGGTGATTTTTGTCGAAAATGTGAAAATTGAAAATTTCTTGAAGGTCCAAATTCAGCTTTGGCTCGTTTTCGTGCCGAACTGATCCCTGAAGTGCATGATCTTACATCTGCAAATCCGGGGTAATTCGGGGCCCCTGAATCGTATTTCGACAAATTAGCATCTCGCTGATGAGTGCCTGCAGAGGAACAGCAGCGAATGCGAAAATTGAAAATGCTGCATTTAGGTATTTGCTCGTTGATCCCATTTTTTGAAGTCAAAATCGAGTGAAGCAGATGAAAACCATATTTTTTCAGGTCTAGTTAACAACCTAATCTATCGATTTGGAGCGGTTTAAATCGAAATCTCGATGGTGATTTTGGTCGAAAAAATGTGAAAATTGAAAAATTCCCTTGAAAGTCCAAATTCAGCTTTGGCTCGCTTTTCGTGCCGAACTGATCCCGCACGTGCATGATCTCTAAATCTGCAATCCGGGGTAATTCGGGGTCCCTGAAGCGTATTTCGACAAAATTAGCACTCGCTGATGAGTGCCTGCAGAAATACAGCGCATGCGATAAATTGAAAATGCTGCATTTAAGTACTTGCTCGTTTGATTCCCATTTTTTTGAGCTAATCCGAGTGAAGCAAGATAAAACAATATTTTTCAGGTCCTAGTAACACTATCTCGTTTGAGCGGTGAATCGAAATTCTCGATGGTGATTTGGTCGAAAAAAATGTGAAAATTGAAAATTTCTTGAAGGGTCCAAATTCAGCTTTGGGTTCGTTTTCGTGCCGAACTGATCCCGCCACGGTGCATGATTTCTCTACATCTGCAATCCGGGGTAATTCGGGGCCCTGAATCGTATTTCGACAAAATCAGCTGATGAATGCCTGCAGAGATACAGCGCATGCGAAATTGAAAATGCTGCATATTAAGGTAACTATGCCGTTGTCCCTTTTATTGAGCTTCGTGAAGCAGATGAAAACATATTTTTAGGTCTAGTAACACTAATCTATCGATTTGGAGCAGTTTTGGATCGAAATTCTCGATGGTGATTTTTTCGCGCGATTCGTTTTTTTGAAATTTTTAGGTCATTCAGCTTTGGGCTCGCTTTCGTGCCGAACTGATCCCCGCACGTGCAAGATCTCTACATCTGCAATCCGGGGTATTCAGGGGCCCTGAATCGTATTTCGACAAAATTAGCAATCGCTGATAAATGCCTGCAGAGATACAGCGCATGCGAAAATTGAAAATGCTGCATTTTAGGTACTTGCTCGTTGATCCATCCCATTTTTTTTGAGCTAAATCGCGTGAAGCAGATGAAAAACATATTTTTCAGGTCTAGTTAACACCAAATCTATCGATTTGGGAGCGGTTAATCGAAATTCCTCGATGGTGATTTTTGGTCGAAAAAAAATGTGAAAATTGAAAATTTCTTGAAGTCCAAATTCAGCTTTGGGTCGTTTTCGTGCCGAACTGATCCGCACGTGCATGATCTCTACATCTGCAAATCCGGGGTAATTCGGGGCCCTGAATCGTATTTTCGACAAAATTAGCACTCGCTGATGAGTGCTTGCAGAGATACAGCGCAGGCGAAAATTGAAAATGCTGCTTTTAAGGTACTTGCTCGTTGATCCCATTTTTTAAGCTAAATCGAGTGAAGCAGATGAAAACCATATTTTTCAGGTCTAGTTAACACCTAATCTATCGATTTGGAGCGGTTGAATCGAAATTCTCGATGTGATTTTTGGTCGAAAAAATGTGAAAATGAAAATTTCTTGAAGGTCCAAATTCAGCTTTGGGCTCCTTTTCGTGCCGAACTGATCCCGCACGTGCATGATCTCTACATCTGCAATCCGGGTAATTCGGGGCCCCTGAATCGTATTTCCAAAATTAGCCCTCGCTGATGAGTGCCTGCAGAGATACAGCGCATGCGAAAATTTGAAAATCTGCATTTAAGGTACTTGCTCGTTGATCCCAATTTTTTTGAGCTTAATCGAGTGAAGCAGGAAAAACATATTTTTCAGGTCTAGTTAACACCTAATCTATCGATTTTGGAGCGGTTAAATCGAAATTCTCGATGGTGATTTTTGGTCGAAAAAATGTTAAAATTGAAAAATTTCTTAAAGGTCCAAATTCAGCTTTGGGCTCGCTTTCGTGCCGAACTGAATGTCCCGCACGTGCATGATCTCTACATTTGCAATCCGGGTAATTTGGGGCCCCTGAATCGTATTTCGACAAAAAATTTAGCACTCAGGCTGATATGCCTGTCAGAAGATACAGCGCATGCGAAAATTGAAAATGCTGCTTTTAAGGTACTTGCTCGTTGATCCATTTTTGAGCTAAATCGAGTGAAGCAGATGAAAACCATATTTTTCAGGTCTAGTTAACACCTAATCTATCGATTTGGAGCGGTTGAATCGAAATTCACGATGGTGATTTTTGGTCGAAAAAATGTGAAAATTGAAAATTTCTTGAAGTCCAAATTCAGCTTTGGGCTCGCTTTCGTGCCGAACTGAATCCCGCACGTGCATGATCTCTACATCTGCAATCCGGGGTAATTCGGGGCCCCTGAATCGTATTTCAACAAAATTAGCACTCGCTGAAGAGTGCCTGCAGAGATACAGCGCAATGCGAAAATTGAAAATGCTGCATTTAAAGTACTTGCTCGTTGATCTCATTTTTTGACCTAAATCGACTGAAGCAGATGAAAACCATATTTTTCAAGGTCTGTAAAGCACCTATGCAATCTAAATCGATTTGGAGCGGTTGAATCGAAATCTCGAATGGTGATTTTTGGTCGAGAAAAATTGTGAAAATTGAAAAATTTCTTGAAGCTCCAAATTCAGCTTGGGCTCATTTCGTGCCGAACTGATCCGCACGTGCAATATCTCTACATCTGCAACCCGGGTAATTCGGGGTTGCCTGAATCGTATTTCGACAAAAATTAGCACTCGCTGATGAGTCCCTGCGAGGTACAGCGCATGCGAAAATTGAAAATGCTGGCATTTAGGTACTTGCTCGTTGATCTCATTTTTTGACCTAAATCGAGTGAGCAGATGAAAAACCATATTTTTCAGGTCTATTTAACACCTCTTCCGATCTATCGATTTGGAGCGGTTGAATCGAAATTCCTCGATGGTGATTTTTGGTCGACAAAAATGTGAAAAATTGAAAATTTCTTGAAGCTCCAAATTCAGCTTTGGGCTCATTTTCGTGCCGAACTGATCCCGCACTTGCATGATCTCTACATTTGCAACCCGGGGTATTCGGGGTCCCCGATCTATTTCGACAAAATTAGCACTCCGCTGATGAGTGCCTGCAGAGATACAGCGCATGCGAAAATTTAAAAAGCATTTAAGGTAATTGCTCGTTGATCCCATTTTTTTGACCTAAATCGAGTGAAGCAAGATGACAAACCATATTTTTCAGGTCTAGTAAGCACCTAATCTATCGATTTGGAGCGTTTGAATCGAAATTCTCGATGGTGATTTTTCGTCGAAAAAATGTGAAAATTGAAAATTTTCTTGAAGCTCCAAATTCAGCTTGGCCCAAGTTTTCGTGCGAACTGATCCCGCACCGTGCCAATGATCTCTACATCTCAACACCGGGGTAATTCGGGGGGCCCTGAATATTTTGACAAAATTAGCACTCGCTGATGAGTGCTTGCAGAGATACAGCGCTTGCGAAAATTGAAAATGCAGATTTAAGTACTTGCTCGTTGATCCCATTTTTTTAACCTAAATCGAGTGAACGCAGATGACGATATTTTCAGTCTAGTTAACACCTAATCTATTGATTTGGAGCGGTTGAATCGAAATTCTGATGTGAAAATATTTGGTTCGAAAAAAGTGAAGAATTGAAAATTTCGTTGAAGCTCCAAATCAGCTTTGGGCCTCATTTCGTGCCGAACTGAATCCGCACGTGAATTGATCTACTCTGCAACCCGGGGTAATTCGGGGGCCCTGAATCGTAATTTCGACAAAAGTAGCACTCGCTGATGAGTTGCCTGCAGAGATACAGCGCATGCAGAAAATTGAAAATGCTGCATTTAAGGTACTGCTCGTTGATCTCATTTTTTTGACACCTAAATCGAGTGAAGGAGATGAAAACATATTTCAGGTCTAGTAAACACCTAATCTATCGATTTGGAGCGGTTGAATCGAAATTCTCGATGGTGATTTTTGGTCGAAAAAATGTGAAAATTGAAAATTTCTTGAAGCTCCAAATTCAGCTTTGGGCTCATTTTCGTGCCGAACTGATCCCGCACGTGCATGATCTCTACATCTGCAACCCGGGGTAATTCGGGGGCCCTGAATCGTATTTCGACAAAATTAGCACTCGCTGATGAGTGCCTGCAGAGATACAGCGCATGCGAAAATTGAAAATGCTGCATTTAAGGTACTTGCTCGTTGATCTCATTTTTTGACCTAAATCGAGTGAAGCAGATGAAAACCATATTTTTCAGGTCTAGTAAACACCTAATCTATCGATTTGGAGCGGTTGAATCGAAATTCTCGATGGTGATTTTTGGTCGAAAAAATGTGAAAATTGAAAATTTCTTGAAGCTCCAAATTCAGCTTTGGGCTCGTTTTCGTGCCGAACTAATCCCGCACGTGCATGATCTCTACATCTGCTACCCGGGGTAATTCGGGGTCCCTGATCGTATTTTATCGACAAAAATTGCAACTCGCTGATGAGTGCCTGTCAAGAGAATACAAGCGCATGCGCAAGAATTGAAAATGCTGCATTTAAGGTACTTGCTCGGTTGAATGAGCCCATTTTTTGAAACGGTAAAGGTTAGCAGTGGAGGCATGTGGAAGGGTTGAAGAGCCTGATATGTTGTTTTCAAGGTTCTAGGATGTGTAACAGCCGTGTTATCTCTCGATCATTGGAACGGTTTGGATCGTTGAAAAGTTCGGGTCATCCGCGATGGTGCATCGTGTTTTGCGAAAAAAAGGATGTTGGAGAAGTGAGTTGAAAGATTTGGTTTGTGTAAAGCGCTGTCCAAATTCAGCTTTGGCTCGTTTTCGTGCCGAACTGATTCCGCATGTGCATGATCTCTACATCTGCAACACCCGGGTATTCGGGTTCCCGTTGAATCGTATATATCGACGAAAAGTGATTTGGGGGCTGTAGCACTCTGCTGATCGAAGTGCGCGTGCTCCAGAGATACAGCGCATGGCGAAAATTGTAAAATGCTGCATTATAAGGGTACTATGGCTCGTTGATCCCATCTTTTGAGCTATAATCGAAGTGAAGATGAAAACCATATTTGTCAGGTCTAGTTAACACTAATCTATCGATTTTGGAGGGGTTGAATCGAAATTCTCGATGGTGATTTTGGTCGAAAAAAATGGGAAAATTGAAAATTTCTTGAAGCTCTAGTCAAAATTCAGCTTTGGGCTCGTTTTCGTGCCGAACTGATTCCGCACGTGCATGATCTCTACATCTGCACCCGGGGTAATTCGGGGTCCCTGAATCGAAATTTTCGACAAAATTAGCACTCGCTGATAAGTGCCTGCAGAGATACAGCGCATGCGAAAATTGAAAATGCTGCATTTAAGGTACTTGCTCGTTGATCCCATTTTTTTTGCCCTAATCGAGTGAAGCAGATGAAAACCCTATTTTTCAGGTCTAGTTAACACCTAATCAATCGATTTGGAGCGGTTGAATCGAAATTTCTCGATGGTGATTTTTGGTCGAAAAAATGTGAGAATGGAAATTTCTTGAAGCTCCAAATTCAGCTTTGGGCTCGTTTCGTGCCGAACTGATCCCCCACGTGCATCATCTCTACATCTGCAACCCGGGGTATCGGGGTTCCTGAATCGTATTTCGACAAAATTAGCACTGGCTGAATGAGTCCCTGCAGAGATACAGCGCATGCGAAAATTGAAAATGCTGCATTTAAGGTATTTGCTCGTTGATCCCATTTTTTTGAGCTGAATCGAGTGAAGCAGATGAAAACCATATTTTCAGTCTAGTTAACACCTATCTATCGATTTGGAGCGGTGAATCGAATTCTCGATGGTAATTTTTGGTCGAAAAAATGTGAAAATTTGAAAATTTCTTGAAGCTCCAAATTCGCTTTGGGCTCGTTTCGTGCCGAACTGATCCCTCACGTGCATGATCTCTACATCTGCAACCCGGGGTAATTCGGGGTCCCTGAAACGTATTTCGACAAAATTAGCACTCGCTGATAAGTGCCTGCAGAGATACAGCGCATGCGAACGGAAGAGCACACGTCGCTGCATTTAAAGGTACTTGCCTCGTTGATCCCATTTTTTTGAGCTAAATCGAGTGAAGCAGATGAAAACCATATTTTTTCAGGTCTAGTTAACACTCTAATCTATCGATTTGGAGCCGTTGGAATCAAAATTCTCGATGGTGATTTTTTGGGTCGAAAAATGTGAAAATTGAAAATTTCTTGAGGCTCCAAAATTCAGTTTTGGGCTCGTTTTCGTGCCGAATTGATCCCCCGAACGTGCATGATCTCTACATCTGCAACTCCGGGTAATTCGGGGTCCCTGAATCTTGAATTTCGACAAAATTAGCACTCGCTGATGAGTGCCTGCAGAAGATACAGCGCATGCGAAAATTGAAAAAGCTGCATTAAAGGTACTTGCTCGTTGATCCATTTTTAATGAAGCTAAATCGAGTGAAGCCGATAAATACCATATTTTTCAAGGTCTAGTTAACACCGTAATCTAATCGATTTTGGAGCGGGTGAATCGAAATTCTCGATGGTGATTTTTGGTCGAAAAATGTGAAAATTGAAAATTTCTTTAAGCTCCAAATTCAGCTTTGGGCTCGTTTTCGTGCCGAACTGATCCCGCACGTGCATGATCTCTACCAGTCTGCAACCGGGGTAATTCGGGGTGCCTGAATCGTATTTCGACAAAATTAGCACTCGCTGATGGGTGCCTGCAGAGAACAGCGCATGCAAAATTGAAAAATGCTGCATTTAAGGTACTTGCTCGTTGATCCATTTTTTTAGCTAAATCGAGTGAAGCAGATGAAACCATATTTTTCAGGTCTAGTAACACCTAATCTATCGATTTTGGGGCGGTTGAATCGAAATTCTCGATGGGGATTTTTTGGGCGAAAAAAAGTGAA
>JAJKFJ010001139.1:0-11537 GCA_027382625.1 Tetmemena sp. SeJ-2015
CGAAAAAGGGGCTAATTTTTCGAAAAACGAAATTAGGGACCCCCGATTACCCCGGGTTGCAGATGTGAGATGAATGCAGTGCGGGGTAATCGGCGCAAAACGAGCCCCAAAGCTGAATTTGGGGCTGCTTTAAATTTTCAATTTTGACATTTTTTCGACCAAAAATCCCCAGATTTTCGATTTAACCGCTCCCAAAACGATAGATTAGGTGTTAATGACTGAAAAAAAAATGGTTTTTTACCTGCTTCACCCGATTAAGGGCAAAAAAAAGGGATCAACGAGCAAGTACCCTTAAATGCAGCATTTTCAATTTCGATGCGCTGTTTTTCAGGCACTTATCACGATGCTAATTTTTTTCGAAATACGATTAGGGACCCCCAAATTCCCCCGGGGTTTCAGTTAGAGATGATGACGTGCGGGTAAAATCGGCGCGAAAACGAGGCCAAAGCTGAATTTTGGGCATGCTTGAAATTTTCAATTTTGACATTTTTTTTGACCCAAAATCACCAATCGAGATTTTCATTTTAACCCCTCCAAATCATAGATTAGGTGTTATAGACCTGAAAAAAAGGTTTACCTGCTTTGATTTAAAGGGAAAAAAAGGGATAACGGCAGTACCTTAAAAGCAGCATTTTCAATTTTTTGCATGCGCTGTACTTGCAGGCACTTATCAGGAGTGCTAATTTTGTGAAATACGATTTAGGGGCCCCCAATTACCCGGGTTAGATGTAGAGATGATGCACGTGCGGGATCAACTAGGCCTGAATTTGGACATGCTTGAAATTTTCAATTTTGACATTTTTCGACCAAAAATCACCATCGAGATTTTGATTTAAAAGCCCAAAAGATAGATTAGGTGTTAACGACCCGAAAAATATGGTTTTCCCTGCTTCACTCGATTAAAGGCAAAAAATGGGGCAACGAGCAAGTACCTTAAATGCAGCATTTTCAATTTTCGCATGCGCTGTATCTCTGCAGGCACTTATCAGCGAGTGCTAATTTTGTCGAAATACGATTCAGGGGCCCGAAATTTCCCGGGTTGCAATGTAGAATGATGCACGTGCGGGATCAACTCGGCGCGAAAAACGAGCCCAAAGCTGAATTTGGAACATGCTTGAAATTTTCAATTTTGACATTTTTTCGACCAAAAATCACCATCGAGATTTTCGATTTAACCGCTCCAAATGACTAGATTAGGGTTAACTAGACCTGAAAAATATGGTTTTCAACTGCTTCACTCGATTACGGTCAAAAAATGGGATCATCGAGCTAACGTACCCGCTTTAAATGCAGCATTTTTGATTTTTGCATGCGGCCTGTAATTCTGCAGGCACTTATCAGCGAGTTCTATTTTGTCGAAATACGATTGAGGGACCGCGAATTACCGCGGGTTGCAGATGTAGAGATGAGACGTGGCGGGATCAACTCGGCGCGAACGAGCCCAAAGCTGAAATTTGGACATGCTTGAAATTTTCAAATTTTGACATTTTTTCGACCAAAAATCACATCGAGATTTTCGATTTAACCGCTGCAACTCGATAGATTGGTGTTACTAGACTGAAAAATATGGTTTTCACCTGCTTCACTCGATTTAAGGTCAAAAAATGGGATCAACGAGCAAGTACTTAAATGCAGCATTTTCAATTTTCGATGCGCTGTATCTCTGCAGGCACTTACAGCGGTGCATAATTTTGTCGAAGATACGATTGAGGGACGCCGATTACCCGGTTGGCAAATGTAGAGATGATGCATCGTGCGGGATCAACTCGGCGGGAAAAACGAGCCAAAGCTGAATTTGGACATGCTTGAAATTTTCATTTTTGACATTTTTTCGACCATAAATCACTCGAGCTTTTCGATTTAACGTCAATCGATAGATTAGGTGTTAAATAGACGAAAAATTTGGTTTTCACCTGCTTCACTCGATTAGGTCAAAAATGGAATCAAGAGGAGCAAGTACCATTTTAAGATGCAGCATTTTCAAATTTTTCGCGCATGCCGCTGTTATCGGTCTGCAGGTCCTTAATCAGCCGATTGCTAAGTTTTGTCGAAATAGATTGAGGGACCCCGAATTACCCGGGTTGCAGATGTAGAGATGATGCACGTGCGGGATCAAACTCGGCGCGAAAACGAGGCCAAAGCTGAATTTGGACATGCTTGAAAGTTTCAATTTTGACATTTTTTTCGACCAAAAATCACCATTCCGAGATTTTCGATTTAACCGCTCAAATCGATAGATTAGGTGGTTAACTAGACCTGAAAAATATGGGTTTTCAACCTGCTTCAACTAGATTAAGGGTCAAAAAAATGGGATACGAGAAGTACCTTAAATGCAGCATTTTCAATTTTGCATGCGCTGTATCTTCTGCAGGCACTTTATCTCAGACGAGTGCCTAATTTTTTGTCGTAAATTACGATTGGAGGGACCCGACATTACCCGAGGTTGCAGATGTAGAGATGATGCCCGTGCGGGATCAACTCGGCGCGAAAACGAGCCCAAGGCTGAATTTGGACATGCTTGAATTTTTCAATTTTGACATTTTTCGACAAAAAATCACCATCGAGATTTTCGATTTAACGCTCCAATGATTAGAATTTAAGGGTGTTAACTAGACTTGAAAAATATGGTTTTCACCTGCTTAACTCGATTAAGGTAAAAAATGGGATCTACGAGCAAGTACCTTAAATGCAGCATTTTTAATTTTCGCATGCGTGCGCTGTTTCTCTGCAGGCACTTATCAGCGATTGTTTTAATTTTGTCGAAATACGATTGAGGACCCCGTACACCGGGTTGCAGATGTAGAGATGAATGCACGTGCGGGATCAACTCGGCGCGAAAACGAGCCCAAAGCTGAATTTGGACATGCTTGAAATTTTCAATTTTGACATTTTTTCGACCAAAAATCACCATCGAGATTTTCGATTTAACCGCTCCAAATCGATAGATTAGGTGTTAACTAGACCTGAAAATATGGTTTTCACCTGCTTCACTCGATTAAGGTCAAAAAAATGGGATCAACGAGCAAGTACCTTAAATGCAGCATTTTCAATTTTCGCATGCGCTGTATCTCTGCAGGCACTTATCAGCGAGTGCTAATTTTTTGTCGAAATAGATTGAGGGACCCGAATTACCCCGGAGCAAATGTAGAGATGATGCACGTGCGGGATCAACTCGGCGCGGAAAACGAGCCCAAAGCTGAATTTTGGAAGCTTGAATTTTCAAATTTTTGACATTTTTTTTCGACAAATCACCATCGAGATTTTTCGCTTTTACCGCTCAATCGGATAGATTAGGTGTTTAACTAGACCTGAAAATATGGTTTTTTCACTGCTTCACTCGATTAAGGTCAAAAAATGGGATAAACGACGATCTAATGCAGCATTTTCAATTTTGGCATGCCTGTATCTTGCAGGCACTTATCAGCGAAGTGCTAATTTTGTCGAAATACGCTTCAGGACCCCGGATTACCCCGGGTTGCAGATGTAGAGATGATGGACGTGCGGGATCAACTCGGCGCGAAAAACGAGCAAGCTGAATTGGTGGACTGACTTGAAATTTTCCATTTTGACATTTTTCGACAAAAAATCACCCATGCGAGATTTTCGATTTAACGCTCCAAATTCGATAGATTAGGTGTTATTATAGAACTAATTAATATTTTAAAAATTTGCAAGGAAAATAGGTAAAAAATGGGAAATCAACGAACAATACTTAACATGCAGCATTTTCAAATTTTCGTGCGCTGTATCTCTGCAGGCACTTATAGATCGGAATTTTGTCGAAATACGATTGAGGGACCCGAATTACCCGGTTGCAGATGTCGAGATGATGCACGTGCGGGATAAACTCGGCGCGAAAACGAGCCGCAAAGCTGGAATTTGGAAATGCCTAAATTTTCAATTTTGGACATTTTTCGATCCAAAAAATCACCATCGAGATTTTCGATTTACCGCTCAAATCGATAGATTAGGTGTTAACTAGACCTAAAAATATGGTTTTCACCTGCTTCACTTGATTAAGGTTCAAAATGGGATCAACGAGCAATACTTAAATGCAGCATTTTTCAATTTTTGCTTGCGTGCTGTATCTCTTGCAGGCACTTATCAGCGAGTTGCTAATTTTGTCGAATACGATTGAGGGACCCGAATTACCCCGGGTTGCAGATGTAGAGATGATGCAGTGCGGATAATGGCGAAACGAGCCAAAGCTGAAATTTGGACATGTCTTGAAATCTTTTCAATTTTGACAATTTTTCGACCAAAAATCACCATCGAGATTTTCGATTTACGCTCCCAAATCGATAGATTAGTGTTATAGACTGAAAAATATGGTTTTCACCTGCTTCACTCGATTAAGGTTAAAAAATGGGATACCAACGAGCAAGTAACTTAAATGCAGCATTTTAGATCGTTGGCATGCGCTGTATCTCTGCAGGCACTATCAGCGAGTGCTAATTTTGTCGAAATACGATTGAGGGACCCCGAATTACTCCGGGTTGCAGATGGTCAGATGATGCACGTGCGGGATCAAATCGCGCGAAAACGAGCTCAAAGCTGAATTTGGACATGTTGCTTGCAATTTTCAATTTTGACATTTTTTCGACAAAAATCACCATCGAGAATTTTCGATTTAACGGCTCCAAATCGATAGATTAGGTGTTAGATTAGACCTGAAAAATATGTTTTCATCTGCTTCACTCGATTAAGGTCAAAAAAATGGGATCAACGAGCAAAGTACTTAAATCAGCATTTTCTATTTTCGCATGCGCTGTATCTTTGCAGGCACTTATCAGCGAGTGCTAATTTTGTCGAAATAGATCGGAAGAGCGAATTACCCCGGTTTGCAGATGTAGAGATGATGCACGTGCGGGATCAACTCGGCAGCGAAACGAGCCCAAAGCTGAATTTGGTTGGACATGCTTGAAATTTTCATTTTTGACATTTTTTCACCAAAATCATCATGAGATTTTGATTTACCGCTCAAATCGATAGATTAGGTG
This sequence comes from Tetmemena sp. SeJ-2015, assembly GCA_027382625.1. NCBI lineage: Eukaryota > Ciliophora > Spirotrichea > Sporadotrichida > Oxytrichidae > Tetmemena > Tetmemena sp. SeJ-2015. The sequence goes on from JAJKFJ010001139.1 coordinate 5,001, forward strand.
TTAACTAGACTGAAAAATATGGTTTTTCACCTGCTTCACTCGATTTAAGGTCCAAAAAATGGGATCAACGAGCAAGTACCTTTAAATGCAGCATTTCAATTTTCGCATGCGCTGTATTTCTGCAGGCTTATCAGGGAGTGCTAATTTTGTCGAAAGCGATTGAGGGACCCCGAATTACCCCCGGGTTGCAGGATGTAGAGATGATGCACGTGCGGGATCAACTCGGCGCGAAAACGAGCCCAAAGCTGAATTTGGACATGCTTGAAATTTTCAATTTTTTGACATTTTTTCCAAAAATCACCAGCGAGATTTTCGATTTAACCGCTCCAAATCGATAGATTAGGTGTTAACTAGACCTGAAAATATGGTTTTTCACCTGCTTCACTCGATTAAGGGTAAAAAATGGGATCAACGAGCAAGTACTTAAATGCAGCATTTTTCAATTTTCGCATGCGCTGTATCTCTGGAGGGCACTCATCAGCGAGTGCTATTTTGTCGACATACGATTGGGGACCGAATTACCCGGGTTTGCAGATTAGAGATATGCACGCTGCGGGATCAAACTCGGCGCGAAACGAGCCCAAAGCTGAATTTGGTGGACATGCTTGAAATTTTCAATTTTGACATTTTTTCGACAAAAATCACCATCGAGATTTTTCGATTTAACCGCTCAAATCGATAGATTAGGTGTTATAGACCTGAAAAATATGGGTTTTCATCTGCTTCACTGATTAAGGTCAAAAATGGGATCAACGAGCAGTACTTAAATGCAGCATTTTTCAATTTTTGCATGCGCTGTATCTCTGCAGGCACTTATCAGCGAGTGCTCATTTTGTCGAAATACGATTGAGGGACCCGAATTACCCGGGTTGCAGATGTAGAGATGATGCACGTCGGGATCAACTCGGCGCGAAAACGAGCCAAAGCTGAATTTGGACATGCTTGAAATTTTCAATTTTGACATTTTTTCGACCCAAAAAACACCATCGAGATTTTCGATTTAACCGCTCCAAATCGATAGATTAGGTGTTAACTAGACCTGAAAAATATGGTTTTCATCTGCTTCACTCGATTAAGGTCAAAAAATGGGATCAACGGCATTTTCAATTTTCGCATGCGCTGTATCTCTGCAGGCACTTATCAGCGAGTGCTAATTTTGTCGAAATACGATTCAGGGACCCCGAATTACCCGGGTTGCAGATGTAGAGATGATGCACGTGCGGGATCAACTCGGCGCGAAAACGAGCCCAAAGCTGAATTTGGACATGCTTGAAATTTTCAATTTTGACATTTTTTCGACCAAAAAACACCATCGAGATTTTCGATTTAACCGCTCCAAATCGATAGATTAGGTGTTAACTAGACCTGAAAAATATGGTTTTCACCTGCTTCACTCGATTAAGGTCAAAAAATGGGATCAACGAGCAAGTACCTTAAATGCAGCATTTTCAATTTTCGCATGCGCTGTATCTCTGCAGGCACTTATCAGCGAGTGCTAATTTTGTCGAAATACGATTCAGGGACCCCAATTACCCCGGGTTTGCAGATGTAGAGATAATGCACGTGCGGGATAACTCGGCGCGAACGAGCCCAAACCTGAATTTGGACATGCTTGATTTTTCAATTTTGACATTTTTTCGACAAAAATTCACCATCGAGAATTTCGATTTAACCGCTCAAATCGATAGATTAGGTGTTAAATAACTGAAAAATATGGTTTTTCCCTGATTCATCGAAATTAAGGTCAAAATTGGGGATCAATTGAGCAATTTAAATCAGCATTTCATTTTCGATGCGCTGTTATTCTGTCAGGCATTATAGCGAGGTAATTTTGTCGAATATGATTGAGGAACCGATACCCGGGTTGCAGATTTGTAGAGATGATGCACGTGCGGATCAACGGGGCGAAAACGAGCCCAAAGCTTGATTTGGACCTGCTTGAAATTTTCAATTTTTGACATTTTTTCGACAAAACCATCGAGATTTTCGATTTAACGCTCCAAATCGATAGATTAGGTGTTAACTAGACTGAAAAATATGGTTTTCACTGCTTCATCGATTAAGTCAAAAAATGGATAACGGCAAGTATTAATGGCAGCATTTTCTAATTTTCGCATGCGCTGTATCTCTGCATGCACTTATCAGCGAGTGTAATTTTGTCGAAATACGATTGAGGGACCCGAATTACCCCGGGTTGCGAATGTAGAGATGATGCACGTGCGGGAGATCGGAAGAGCACACAGCCCAAAGCTGAATGTGGACATGCTTGAAATTTTTCATTTTGACAGTTTTTTCGCCAAAATATAACATCGAGATTTTGATTTAACGTCAAATCGTAGAATAGGTGTTAACTGACCTGAAAAATAATGGTTTTTACCTGCTTCACTCGATTAAGGTCAAAATGGGATCAACGAGCAAGTTTAAATGCAGCATTTTAATCTTCGCATGCGCCTGTATACTGAGTGCACTTATCAGCGAGTGCTTTTTTTGTCGAAATAGATTGAGACCGAATTACCCCGGGTTGCGATCTGAGCCACTAAGTAGGTAAGTACCGGCGAAAAGGCAAGCATGAATTTGACATGCTTGAGAATTTTCAATTTTGATATTTTTCTTTTCGACCAAAAACCAGTCGAGATTTTCATTTACCGTCCAAATCGATAGATTAGGTGTTAACTAGACTGAAAATTGGTTTTCACTGCTTCCTCGATTAGGTCAAAAATGGGAATAAACGAGAAGATACCTTAAATGCGCATTCTTCCAATTTTCGCATGCGTCTGTTCTTCTTGCAGGACTTATAGCGAGTGCTATTTTGTTCGAAAATACGATTGAGGGCAGCCGATTAACCGGGTTGCAGATGAGAGATGATGCACGTGCGGGTTCAACTCGGACGCGAAAACAAGCCAAAGCTGAATTTGGACATGCTTGAATTTTCAATTTTGACATTTTTTCGACCAAAAATACCACCGAAATTGAACATACCCGAATTGCTATGCGAAAGGATGGTGTAGCGATTATGTTTTCACTGCTTCATAGATTAAGGTCAAAAATGGTCACGAGCAAGTACTTAAATTGCAGTTTTCAATTTTCGCATGCGCTGTAATCTCTGCAGGCACTTATCAACGAGTGCTAATTTTGTCGAAATAGATTCAAGGACGCCGATTACCCCGGGGTTGAGATGTAGAGATGATGCCGGCGGGATCAACTCGGCCGCGAAAACGAGCCAAAGCTGAATTTTGACACCACAAATCTTTTCAATTTTTGACATTTTTTCGACCAAAAATCACAATCGAGATTTTCGATTTAACCGCTCCAAATCGATAGATTTGGTGTTTACTAGACGAAAAATATGGTTTCACCTGCTTCACTCGATTAAGGTCAAAAAGGGATCAACGACAAAGTACTTAAATGCAGCATTATTCAATTATCCATGGCGCTGTATCTGCTGCAAGGCACTTATAAGCGATCTAATTTGTCGAAATTAACGATTCAGGGACGCCGAATTAAACTCCGGGTGCAGATGTACGAGATGATGCACGTCGGGATCACGTCGACGGCGCGAAACGAGCCCAAAGCTGAATTTTGGACAAACCACAAATTTTCAATTTTGACATTTTCCCGACCAAAAGTAACCAGCGAGATTTTCGATTTAACCGCTCCAAATCGATAGATTAGGTGTTAACTAGACCTGAAAAATATGGTTTTCACCTGCTTCACTCGATTAAGGTCAAAAATGGGATCAACGAGCAAGTACCTTAAATGCAGCATTTTCAATTTTCGCATGCGCTGTATCTCTGCAGGCACTTATCAGCGAGTGCTAATTTTGTCGAAATACGATTGAGGGACCCCGAATTACCCCGGGTTGCAGATGTAGAGATGATGCACGTGCGGGATCAACTCGGCGCGAAAACGAGCCCAAAGCTGAATTTGGACATGCTTGAAATTTTCAATTTTGACATTTTTTCGACCAAAATCACCATCGAGATTTTCGATTTAACCGCTCCAAATCGATAGATTAGGTGTAACTAGACCTGAAAAATATGGTTTTCACCTGCTTCACTCGATTAAGGTCAAAAAATGGGATCAACGAGCAAGTACCTTAAATGCAGCATTTTCAATTTTCGCATGCGCTGTATCTCTGCAGGCACTTATCAGCGAGTGCTAATTTTGTCGAAATACGATTCAGGGACCCGAATTACCCCGGTTGCAGATGTAGAGATGATGCACGTGCGGGATCAACTCGGCGCGAAAACGAGCCCAAAGCTGAATTTGGACATGCTTGAAATTTTCAATTTTGACATTTTTTCGACCAAAAATCACCATCGAGATTTTCGATTTAACCGCTCCAAATCGATAGATTAGGTGTTACTAGACCTGAAAAATATGGTTTTCACCTGCTTCACTCGATTAAGGTCAAAAAATGGGATCAACGAGCAAGTACCTTAAATGCAGCATTTTCAATTTTCGCATGCGCTGTATCTCTGCAGGCACTTATCAGCGAGTGCTAATTTTGTCGAAATACGATTGAGGACCCCGAATTACCCCGGGTTGCAGATGTAGAGATGATGCACGTGCGGGATCAACTCGGCGCGAAAACGAGCCCAAAGCTGAATTTGGACATGCTTGAAATTTTCAATTTTGACATTTTTTCGACCAAAAATCACCATCGAGATTTTCGATTTAACCGCTCCAAATCGATAGATTAGGTGTTAACTAGACCTGAAAAATATGGTTTTCACCTGCTTCACTCGATTAAGGTCAAAAAATGGGATCAACGAGCAAGTACCTTAAATGCAGCATTTTCAATTTTCCATGCGCTGTATCTCTGCAGCACTTATCAGCGAGTGCTAATTTTGTCGAAATACATTAGGGACCCCGAATTACCCCGGTTGCAGATGTAGAATATGCACGGCGGATCAACTCGGCGCGAAAACGAGCCCAAAGCTGAATTTGGACTGCTTGAAATTTTCAATTTTGACATTTTTTCGACCAAAAAACACCATCGAGTTTTTGATTTAACCCCTCCAAATCGATAGATTAGTGTTAACTAGACCTGAAAATATGGTTTTCACCTGCTTCACTCGATTAAGGTAAAAATGGGATCAACGAGCAAGTACCTTAAATGCAGCATTTTCAATTTTCGCATGCGCTGTATCTCTGCAGGCACTTATCAGCGAGTGCTAATTTTGTCGAAATACGATTAGGGACCCGAATTACCCCGGGTTTCAGATGTAGAGATGATTTCAAAGTGCGGGGTCAATCGGCGCGAAAAAGAGCCCAAAGCTGAATTTGGGCTGCTTGAAATTTCAAATTTTTTGACATTTTTTCGACCAAAATCACCATCGAGAATTTCGATTAACCGCTCCAAATGATAGATTAGGTGTTAACTAGACCTGAAAAATATGGTTTTCACCTGCTTCACTCGATTAAGGTCAAAAAATGGGGTAACGAGCAATACCTTAATGCAGCATTTTCAATTTTGGGATGCGCTGTATCTCTGCAGGCACTTATCAGCGAGTGCTAATTTTTTCGAATACATTCAGGGCCCCAATTACCCCGGTTGCAATGTAGAGATATGCACTCGGGATCAACTCGGCGCGAAAACGAGCCCAAAGCTGAATTTGGACTGCTTTGAAATTTTCAATTTTACATTTTTCGACCAAAAATCACCATCGAGATTTTCGATTTAACCGCTCCAAATCGATAGATTAGTGTTAACTAGACCTGAAAAATATGGTTTTCACCTGCTTCACTCGATTTAGGTCAAAAAAAGGGATCAACGAGCAATACCTTAAATGCAGCATTTTCAATTTCGCATGCGCTGTATCTCTGCAGGGACTTATCAGCGAGGAATTTGTCGAAAAACGATTCAGGGACCCGAATTCCCCCGGGGGGCAGATGTAGAGATGATGCACGTGCGGGATCACTCGGCGCGAAAACGAGCCAAAGCTGAATTTGGACATCTGAAATTTTCAATTTTGACATTTTTTCGACCAAAAATCACCATCGAGATTTTCGATTTAACCGCTCCAAATCGATTTGATTAGGTGTTAACTAGACCTGAAAATATGGTTTTCACCCGCCCTTTACTCGATTAAGGTCAAAAAATGGATCAACGAGCAAGTACCTTAAATGCAGCATTTTCAATTTTCGCATGCGCTGTATCTCTGCAGGCACTTATTTAGCGAGTGCTAATTTTTTCGAAATACATTGGGACCCCGATTACCCGGTTGCAGATGTAGAGATGCACGTGCGGGTCAACTCGGCGCGAAAACGAGCCAAAGCTGAATTTGGGCATGCTGAATTTTCAATTTTGACATTTTTCGACCAAAATCACCATCGAGATTATTAACCCCTCCAAAAACATAATTTGGGGTTTAACAGACCGAAAATATGGTTTTACCTGCTTCACTCGATTTAAAGGGCAAAAAATGGGCAACCGACTTAAAAGCAGTTTTCAATTTTTGCATGCGTGTATCTCTGACACTTTTTAGCGAGTGCTAATTTTTTTGAAATACATTAACCCCGAATTTCCCCGGG
>JAJKFJ010001152.1:0-10149 GCA_027382625.1 Tetmemena sp. SeJ-2015
TTTCCCCAAATTAAATTTAAAATTTAAAGAAAATTTAAAAGGGGGGGGGGGGGGGGGGGGGGGGGGGGGGGGGGGGGGGGGGGGGGGGGGGGGGGGGGGGTTTTTTTTTTTTTTTTTTTTTTTTTTTTTTTTTTTTTTTTTTTTTTTTTTTTTTTTTTTTTTTTTTTTTTTTTTTTTTTTTTTTTTTTTTTTTTTTTCTCAAAGGGAAACTAATTTTTTTCAGTTAAATAACCTTTTGGGGGGGGAAGGGGGGGTAATTAAATAAGTATTTTGAGAGAAGAGATTTTGGACGAGGATGAACTTTAGTCGACGTATTTTTGAGACTAAGCTTGAATTTTTAAGGAAAACTCAATTTGCCTCTCGACAGCAAACTAATTTACTTTTCAGAAGTTAAAAATACCCTGCTGTAACTTATCTTCGCACTCTAAAATTCACCTTAGGAGAGAACAGATTGGATCGAGATTGAACTTTAGTCGACGTATTTTGAGATCTGAATCTTGAATTTTAAGGATAACTTCAATTTGCCTCTCGACAGCAAACTAATTTAACTTTTCAGAATTAAAATAACCGCTTAACTTTATTCTTCGCACTTAAAATGATCACCTTATGAGAGAGAACAAATTTAGGATCGAGGATTGAACTTTAGTCGACGTATTTTTGAGATCTGAATGCTGAGATTTTTAGGTACTCAATTTGCCTCTCGACAGCAAACTAATTTCACTTTTCAGAAATTAAAATAACCCTGCTGTAACTTTATTCTTCGCATCTAAAATGATCCTTATAAAGAACAGATTAGGATCGAGGATGAACTTTAGTCGAGATTTGAGATCTATGCTTGAGATTTTAAGGATAATCAATTGCCTCTCGACACAAACTAATTTCACTTTCAGAAGTAAAAATAACCTGCTGTAACTTATTCTTCGCATCTAAATGATCACTTATGAGAAGAACAGATTGTCGAGATTGAACTTATCGACGTATTTTTGAGATCTGATGCTTGAGATTTAGGATAACTCAATTTGCCCGCAAAATAATTTCCTTTTCAAGTTAAAAATACCCCTGTACTTATTCTTCGCACTCAAAATGATCACCTTAGAGAGAGAACAGATTAGGATCGAGATTGAACTTAGTGACTATTTTGAGATCGATGCTGAGATTTTAAGATAACTCAATTTCTCTCGAAGCAACTATTCACTTTCAGAATTAAAAATAACCTGCTGTATTTATTCTTCGCACTCAAATATCACTTTGAAAGAAAGATTAGATCGAGGAGAACTTACGACGTATTTTTGAGATCTGAATGCTGAGATTTTTCAGGAAACTCAATTTCCTCTCGACAGAACTAATTACTTTTCAGAAGTTAAAAATACCTGTGTAACTTATTCTTCGCACTTTACCTTTGGAGACGAAAGATCGGAGACTTGTCGGTATTTTTGAGATCTGAATCTTGATTTTTGGAACTCATTTGCTCTCGAACAAACTAATTACTTTCAGAGTTAAAATAACCTGCGTAACTTTATCTTCGCATAAATGATCACCTTATGAGAGAGAACAGATTAAGGATCGAGGATTGAACTTTAGTCGACGTATTTTTGAGATCTGAATGCTTGAGATTTTTAAGGATAACTCAATTTGCCTCTCGACAGCAAACTAATTTCACTTTTCAGAAGTTAAAAATAACCCTGCTGTAACTTTATTCTTCGCACTCTAAAATGATCACCTTATGAGAGAGAACAGATTAAGGATCGAGGATTGAACTTTAGTCGACGTATTTTTGAGATCTGAATGCTTGAGATTTTTAAGGATAACTCAATTTGCCTCTCGACAGCAAACTAATTTCACTTTTCAGAAGTTAAAAATAACCCTGCTGTAACTTTATTCTTCGCACTCTAAAATGATCACCTTATGAGAGAGAACAGATTAAGGATCGAGGATTGAACTTTAGTCGAGTATTTTTGAGATCTGAATGCTTGAGATTTTTAAGGATAACTCAATTTGCCTCTCGACAGCAAAACTAATTTCACTTTTCAGAAGTTAAAAATAACCCTGCTGTAACTTTATTCTTCGCACTCTAAAATGATCACCTTATGAGAGAGAACAGATTAAGGATCGAGGATTGAACTTTAGTCGAGGTATTTTTGAGATCTGAATGCTTGAGATTTTAAGGATAACTCAATTTGCCTCTCGACAGAAAACTAATTTCACTTTTCAGAAGTTAAAAAATAACCCTGCTGTAACTTTATTCTTCGCACTTTAAAATGATCACTTATGAGAGAGAACAGATTTAAGGATCGAGTCAAAATTGAACATTTCAAAGCTTGTCCAAATTCGCCTTTTGGGCTCGGTTATCGCCCGGAGTTGATCCCGCACGTGCATCATCTCTACAAATCTGCAACCCCGCCGGGGTAATTCGGGGGGTATTTAATCGTTTTTCCCGACAAATTAGGCATCGCTGATAAAGTGCTGCAGAGATACAGCGCATGGCAAAAATTGAAAAATGCTGCATTTAAGGTAGTACTTCCTCGTTGATCCCATTTTTTGGACCTTAATCGAGTGAAGCAGGTGAAAACCATATTTTCAGGTCTAGTTAACACCTAATCTATCGAATTGGAGCGGTTAAATCAAATCTCGATGGTGATTATTGGTCGAAAAAATGTCAAAATTGAAAATTCAAGCTTGTCCAAATTCAGGCTTTGGGCTCGTTCGCGCCCGAAGTTGATCCCGCACGTGATCATCTCTACTATCTGGCAACACGGGATAATTCGGGGTCCCTCAATCGTATTTAGACAAAATTACACTCGCTGATAAGTGCCTGCAAAGATACAGCGCATGCGAAAAAATTAAAAATGCTGCATTTAAGGTACTTGCTCGTTGATCCCATTTTTTTTGACCTTAAATCGAGTGAAGCAGGTGAAAACAATATTTTCAGGTCTAGTTAACACCTAACTCTATTCGATTTGAGCGAGTTAAATCGAAAATCTCGATGGTAATTTTTGGTCGAAAAAATGTCAAAAATTGAAAATTTGTGGTAGTCAAAATATCAGCTTTGGGGTCGGTTTCGCCGCCGGCTTGATCCCGCAACGTGCATTCATTTCTAAACATCTGCAACCCGGGGTACATACGTGGTATTTTAATAGGACGTTTTTCCGACAAAATTAGCACTCCGCTGTAAAGATGCTGCAGGAATAGCACAGCGCATGGTCGATCAACGATTGAAAAATGCTCAGCAATTTAAAAGGTACTTGCCGTTGGAGTTGTCCACATTTTTTGAGCGTTAAATCGTATGTGAAAGCAGGTGAAAACCATTATTTTTTCGGTCTGAAGTTAACCACCTAATCTATCGAATTTGGAGCCGGTTAAGATCGAATAATCGATGGTGAATATTTGGTCGAAAAAACTGTCCAATTGAAAATTTCAAGCTTGCCAAATTCAGTTTGGGCTCGTTTTCGCGCCGAGTTGATCCCGTACGTGCATCAACTCTACATCTGCAACCCGGGATAATTCGGGGTCGCCTCAATCGTATTTGACAAAATTAGCAAACTCGCTGATGAAGTGCCTGCAAAGATACAGCGCAGCAATTTAAAAATGCGTGCATTTTAAGGTACTTGGCTCGTTGATCCCCATTTTTGACCTTAATCGAGTAAAGCAGGTGAAAACCATATTTTCAGGTCTAGTTAACACCTAATTTTGATTTGGAGCGGTTAAATCGAGCCCAAAGCCTTGAATTTTGACACTAACCACAAAATTTTCAATTTTAATTTTTTCGAACCAAATTCACCATCGAGATTTTCGATTTAAACCGCTCCAAATCGATAGATTAGGTGTTAACTAGACCTGAAAACTATGGTTTTCACCTGCTTCGCTCGATTAAGGTCAAAAAATGGATCAACGAGCAAGTACCTTAAATGCAGCATTTTAATTTTCGCATGCGCTGTATCTTTGCAGGCACTTATCAGCGGAGTGCTAATTTTGCCGAAATACGATTGAGGGACCCCGAATTATCCCGGGTTGCAGATGTAGAGATTATGCACGTGCGGGATCAACTCGGCGCGAAAACAAGCCCAAAGCTGAATTTGACAAGCTTGAAATTTCAAAAATTTTGACATTTTTTTCGACCAAATATCACCATCGAGAATTTCGATTTAAACCGCTCCAAATCGATAGATTAGGTGTACTAGACCTGAAAAATATGGTTTTTCACCTGCTTCACTCCGATTAAGGTCAAAAAATGGATCAACGAGCAAGTACTTTAAATGCAGCATTTTTCAATTTTCGCATGCGCTGTATCTCTGCAGGCACTTACCAGCGAGTGCTAATTTTTCGAAAAACGATTCAGGTACCCCGAATTACCCCGGGTTGCAGATGTAGAGATGATGCACGTGCGGGATTCAACTCGGCGCGAAAACGAACCCAAAGCTGAATTTGGGACCTACCACAAATTTTGAATTTTGACATTTTTTCGACCAAAGATCACCATCGAGAGATTTTCAATTTAACCGCTCCAAATCGATAGATTAGGTGTTAAACTAGACCTGAAAAATATGGTTTTCAACTGCTTAACTCGATTAAGGTCAAAAAATGGGATCAACGAGCAAGTACCTTAAATGCAGCATTTTAAATTTTCGCATGCGCTGTATCTCTGCAGGCACTTATCAGCGAGTGCTAATTTTGTCGAAATACGAATGAGGGACCCCGAATTACCCCGGGTTGCAGATGTAGAAATGATGCACGTGCGGGATCAACTCGGCGCGAAAACGGCCCAAAGCTGAATTTGGACAACTTGAAATTTTCAATTTGACATTTTTTCGACCAAATATCACCATCGAGATTTCGATTTAACCGCTCCAATCGTAGATTAGGTGTTAAATAGACCTGAAAAATATGGTTTTCACCTGCTTCACTCGATTAAGGTCAAAAAATGGGATCAACGAGCAAGTACCTTAAAATGCCAGCATTTTCAATTTTCGCCTGCGCTGTTCTCTGCCAGGCAACTTATCAAGCGGTCGCTAATTTTTGTCGAAAAAACGATTAAATACCCCGAATTACCGCCGGGTTGGCAGATGTAGAGATGATGCAGGTGCGGGATCAACTCGGCGCGATAACGACGAGCCAAAAGCTGAATTTGGACAAGCTTGAAATTTTCAATTTTGACTCGATTCCTTAATCTGTTCTCTCTCCTAAGGTGATTATTTTAGAGTGCGAAGAATAAAGTTACAGCAGGTTATTTTTAACTTCTGAAAAGATGAAATTAGTTTGGCTGTCGAGAGCCAAATTGAGTTATCCTTAAAAAATCTCAAGCATTCAGATCTCAAAAATACCTCGACTAAGTCCAATCCTCGATCCTTAATCTGTTCTTTCTCATTAAGGTGATCATTTTTGAGTGCGAAGAATAAAGTACAGAGGGTTTTTTTAACTTCTGAAAAAAGTGAAATTTAGGTTGCTGTTGGGCAAATTGAGTTTATCCTTAAAAAATCTCAACATTCAGATCTCAAAAATACTCGACAAAAGTTCAATCCTCGATCCTTAATCTGTTCTCTGTCAATAAGGTGATCATTTTAGAGTGCGAAGAGTAAAGTTACAGCAGGGTTATTTTTAACTTCTGAAAAAGTGAAATTAGTTGCTGTCGAGAGGCAAATTTGAGTAATCCTTAAAAATCTCAAGCATTCAAGATCTCAAAAATACTCGACAAAGTTCAATCTCGACCTAATCTGTTTCTCTCTCATAAGTGATCAATTTAGAGTGCGAAGAATAAAGTTACAGCATGGTTTATTTTTAACTTCTGAAAAGGTGAATTAGTTTGCTGTCGAGAGGCAAATTGGAGTTATCCTTAATAAATCTACAAGCATGTCAGATCTCAAAAAATACTCGACAGTAAAGGTTCAATCTCTATCTTATCTGTTCTCTTTCATAAGGTGATCATTTTAGAGTGGAAGAATAAAGTTACAAGCAGGGTTATTTTTAAACTTCTGAAAAGTGAAATTAGTTTGCTGTCAAGAGGCAAATTGAGTTGACGTGTGCTCTTCCGATCTAAGCATTCAGATCTCAAAAAATACTCATTAAAGTTCAATCCTCGATCCTAATCTGTTCCTCTCTCATAAGGTGGATCATTTTTAGACGTGGGCGAAACTAAAGTTACAGCAGCGGTTATTTTTTAACTTCTGAAAAGTGGAATAATAAGTTTGCTGTCGAGAGGCAAATTGGGTTATCCTTAAAAATCTCAAGCATTAGATCTTCAAAAATACGTCAGACAAAGTTCAATCCTCTATCCTTAATCTGTTCTCTCTCAAAAGGTGATCATTTTAGAGTGCAAAGAATAAAGTTACAGCAGGGTTATTTTTACTTCTGAAAAGTGAAATTAGTTTGCTGCCGAGAGGCAAATTGAGTTATCCTTAAAAATCTCAGCATTCAGATCTCAAAAATCGTCGACTAAAGTTCAATCCTCTATCCTTAATCTGTTCTCTCTCATAGGGATCATTTTTAAGTGCGAAGAATAAAGTTACAGCAGGGTTTATTTTTAACTTCTGAAAGTGAAATAGTTTTGCTGTCGAGAGGCAAATTGAGTTTTCCTTAAAAATCTCAAAAGCCCATTCAGAATCTCAAAAATACCTCGACTAAAGTTAAATCCTCGATCCTTAATCTGGTTCTCTCTCATAAGGTGATCATTTTAGTGCGAAGAATAAAGTTTACAGCAGGTTTTTTAACTTCTGAAAAGTGAAAATTAGTTTGCTGTCGAGAAGCAAATTGAGTTATCCTTAAAAATCTCAGCATTCAGATCTCAAAAAATACCCATACAAAGTTCAATCCTCGATCCTAAATCTGTTCTATCTCATAAGGTGATCATTTTAGAGTGCGAAGAATAAAGTTCAGCAGGGTTATTTTTAACTCTGAAAAAGAAATTAGTTTTTGCTGTGAGGGCAAATTGAGTTATCGTAAAAATCTCAAGCTTCAGATCCAAAAAAATTACTCGATAAAGTTCACCCCCCCCCCCCCCCCCCTCCCAACGATCCTTAATCTGTTCTCTCTCAATAGGTGATCATTTTTAGAGTGCAAAGAATAAAGTTACAGCAGGGTTTTTTTAACTTCTGAAAAGTGAAATTTAGTTTGCTGTCGAGAGGCAAAAATGGAGTTATCCTTAAAAATCTAAGCATTCAGATCTCAAAAATTATCCTCGACTAAAGTTCATCCTCTATCCTTAAAATCTGTTCTCTTTAATAAGTGATCATTTAGAGTGCCGTAAGAATAAAGTACAGGCAGGGTTTATTTTTTAAACTTCTGAAAAGTGAACATTATGTTGCTGTCGAGAGAGGCAAATTGAGTTATCCTTAAAATCTCAAGCATTCAGATCTCAAAATACCTTCGACTAAAGTTCAATTCCTCTTCTTAACTGTTCTTTCATAGTGATCATTTTAGAAATGCGAAGAATAAAGTTAACAGCAGGTTATTTTAACTTCTGAAGTGAATATTAGTGTTGCTGTCGAGAGGCAAAATTGAGTTATCCTTAAAATCTCAAGCATTCAATCTCAAAAATACCTCGACTAAAAGTTCATCCTCGCATCCTTAAATCTGTTTCTCTCTGATAGGTGATCATTTTTAGAGTGCGAAGAATAAGTTACAGCAGGGTTAATTTTAACTTCTGAAAAGTGAAATTAGTTTGCTGTCGAAAGGCAAATTGAGTTATCCTTAAAATCTCAAGCATTCAGTTCTCAAAAACGTCGACAAAAGTTCAATCCTCGATCCTTATCTGTTTCTCTCTCATAAGGTGATCAATTTAGAGAGGTGCGAAGAATAAAGTTACGCAGGGTTATTTTTAACTTCTGAAAGTGAAATTAGTTTGCTGTCGAGAGGCAAATTGCAAGTTATCCTTAATAAATCTCAAAGCCATTCAAATCTCAATACCTCGACTAAAGTTAATCCTCGACCTTTAATTTCTGTTTTCTCTCTCATAAGGTGATATTTTAGAGTGCGAAAGACTAAAGTTACAGCAGGGTTATTTTTTAACTTCTGAAAGTGAAATTTGTTTGCTGTCGAGAGGCAAATTGAGTATCCTTAAAAATCTCAAGCATATCAGATCTCAAAAATACGTCGACTAAAGTTCAATCCTCGATCCTTAATTCTGTTCTCTCTCATAAGGTGATCATTTTAGAGTGCGAAGAATAAAGTTACAGCAGGGTTATTTTTAACTTCTGAAAAGTGAAATTAGTCTGTCGAGAGGCAAATTGAGTTATCCTAAAAATCTCAAGGATTCAGATCTCAAAAATACGTGAACTAAAGTTCAATCTCGATACCTTTAATCTGGTTTCTCTCATTAAGGATGATCTTTTAGAGTGCGAAGATAAATTACAGCAGGTTATTTTTAACTTCTGAAAGTGAAATTAGTTTGCTGTCGAGGGAAATTGAGTTATCCTTAAAATCTCAAGCATTCAGATCTCAAAAATACGTCGACTAAGTTCAAATCTCGTCTTAATCTGTTATCTAAGGTGATCATTTTAGAGTGGAAGAATAAAGTTACAGCAGGGTTATTTGTTAACTTCTGAAAAGTGAAATTGTTTGCTGTGAGAGGCAAATTGAGTTATCTTAAAAATCTCAAGCATTTAAGAACTCAAAAATTCGTCGACTAAAGTTCAATCCTGAATCCTAAATCTGTTCTCATAAGGTGATCATTTTTTAGTGCGAAGAATAAAGTTAAGAGGGTTATTTTTAACTTCTGAAAAGTGAAATTAGTTTTGCTGTCGAGAGGCAATTGATTATCCGTTAAAAATCTCAAGCATCAGATCTCAAAAATACGTCGTCTAAAGTTCAATCTTCGATCCTTAATCTGTTCTCTCTCATAAGGTGATATTTTAGAGTGAGAATTAAAGTTCCCCTGGGTTTATTTTTAACTTCTGAAAAGTGAAATTAGATTGCTGTCGAGAGAATTGAGTTATCCTTAAAAATCTCAGCATTCAGATCTCAAAAATACGTCGATTAAAGTTCAATCCTCGATTCCAAAATCTGTTCTCTCCTATAAGGTGATCATTTTAGAGTGCGAAGAATAACGTTACAGCAGGGTTTATTTTTTACCTTCTGAAAAAGTGAAATTAGTTTGCTGTGAGAGGCAAATTGAGTTTCCTTAAATAATCTAGCATTCAGTTCAAAATAGTCGACTAAAAGTTCAATACTCGATCAAAATTGTTCTCTCTCATAAGGTGATCATTTTCGAGTGCGAAGAATAAAGTTACAGAGGGTTATTTTAACTTCTGAAAAGTGAAATTAGTTTGCTGTCGAGAGGCAAATTGAGTTATCCTTAAAAATCTCAAGCATTCAGATCTCAAAAATACGTCGACTAAAGTTCAATCCTCGATCCAAAATCTGTTTCTCTCTCAAAAGGTGATCATTTTAAAAGTGCGAAGAATAAAGTTACAGCAGGGTTATTTTTAACTTCTGAAAAAATGAAAATTTGTTTGCTGTCGAGAGGCAAATTGAGTTATCCTTAAAAATCTAAGCATTCAGTCAAAAAAACGTCGACAAAGTTAATCCCCGATCCAATCTGTTCTTCTCATAAGGTGATATTTTTTGATCGAAAAAAAGTTAAGAGGGTTTTTTTAAAATTCTGAAAAATGAAATAGTTTTTTCTGTCGAGAGGGAATTGAGTTTTTAAAAATTAAGATTTGATTCAAAAAAATCAAAAGTTCAATCCCCGATCCAATTTTTTCTTTAAGGTGATCATTTTAGAGTGGAAAAAAAGTTAACAGGGGTTTTTTTTAATTCTGAAAAGTGAAATAGTTTTTGGAAAGGGAAATTGATATCCTTAAAAAAAACCAAGCTTCAGAATTAAAAAAAGTCACTAAAATTCAATTCGTCCAACTGTTCCTCCCATAGGGATATTTTTTGAGTGCGAAGAATAAAGTTACAGCAGGGGGTTTTTTTTAACTTCGAAAAATGAAATTAGTTTGCTTCGAGAGGGAAATTTAGTTTCCCCTTTTAAAAAAAATTTTTAGATTAAAAATACGTCGACTAAAGTTTAAACCTCGAAAAACTGTTCCTCTCATAAGGTGATCATTTTTGAGTGCGAAAATAAGTTACAGAGGGTTTTTTTTTTAATTTTTGAAAAGGAAATTAGTTTGTGTCGAGAGGCAAAAATTGAGTTTCCTTAAAATTCAAGCTTCAGAT
>JAJKFJ010001170.1:0-12251 GCA_027382625.1 Tetmemena sp. SeJ-2015
ATTTAGGGGTTTCTAGACCCGAAAAATATGGTTTTTATCTGCTTCATCGATTTTTCAAAAAATGGGATCAACGACAAGTCGTTAAAAGCAGCATTTTCAATTTTGCACCGCTGTTCTCTGCAGGCACTCATAAACGATGCTAATTTTGTCGAAAACGATTCAGGGGCCCCCAATTACCCCGGGTCAGTTAGAACAGGACGTCGGGATCAGTTTGGCACGAAAACGAGCCCAAACTGAATTTGGACCCCAAAAATTTTCAATTTTTACTTTTTTGACAAAATCACCTCGAGAATTTTATTCAACCGTCCCAAAAACGATAATTAGGGGTTAACTAACCTAAAATAGGTTTTTTATCTCTTCACTCGATTTTCAAAAAAAAGGGGTCAACGAGAAGTACCTTTTAAAAACAGCATTTCAAATTTTTTGCACCCTTTATTCTGCAGGGGATCATCACGAGGGTAATTTTGTCGAAACGATTGGGCCCCGAATTACCCCCGGGGTTTAGATGTAGAGATCATGCACGGCGGGGTAGTTCGGCACGAAAACCCAAACTGAATTTTGGGGCCTTTAAGAAATTTTCAATTTTTAATTTTTTTGACCAAAAATCACATCAGAATTTTTATTCAACCGCCCAAATCGATAATTTGGGGTTAAAATAGACCTGAAAAATAGGGTTCATTGCTTCACTCGATTTTTCAAAAAAAGGGGCAACAAGTACCTTAAAATTTTCACATTTTCAATTTCGCAGCGCTGTTTTGAGGGACTCATCAGCGATGCTAATTTTGTCGAAATACGATTTTAGGGACCCGAATTTTCCCCGGGGTTCAAGTTAAAACATGACGTGCGGGGTCTTTGGGCCCAAAAGAGCCCCCAAAGCTGAATTTTGGGGCTCAAAAATTTTTCAATTTTCCCTTTTTTTGACAAAAATCACCATCGAGAATTTCGATTTAACCGCTCCAAAACGAAGATTAGGTGTTTAAATAGACCTGAAAAAAAAGGTTTTTATTGCTTACCGATTTTCCCCAAAAAGGGGTAACGAGCAATACCAAATTTGGGATTTTCAATTTTCCAGCGCTGTATCTCCAGGGACTATCAGCGATGCTAATTTTTTCGAAATACATTTGGGACCCCGAATTACCCCGGGTTGCAGTGTAGAGAATCAGTGCGGGATCATTCGGCCCGAAAAAGAGCCCAAAACTGAATTTGGAGCTTCAAGAAATTGTCAATTTTCACATTTTTTCGACCAAAATCACCATCGAGAATTTCGATTCAACCGCTCAAACGATAGATTAAGTGTTAACTAGCCTAAAAATATGGTTTTCAATCTGCTTCACTCATTTACCTCAAAAAATGGACACGAGCACCTTAAATGCAGACTTTTCAATTTCGCACGCGCGTGTATCCTCTGCAGGCATCATCAGCGAGTGGCTATTTTGTCGAAATACTATTTCAGGACCCCGAATTACCCCGGTTTGCAGGATTGTAGAAGATCATGCACTGTGCAGGGTCAGTTTCGGCACGAAACGAGCCCCAAAAGTGAAATTTGAGCTTCAAGAAATTTCCAATTTTCACATTTTTACCAAAAAACACCATCGAGAATTTCGATTCAACGCTCCAAATCAATAGATTAGGTGTTAACTAGACTAAATATGGTTTTAATCTGCTTCACTCGATTTAGCTTAAAAAATGGGATCAACGACCAAGTACCTTAAATGCAGCATTTTCAATTTCGCACGCCTGTATCTCTGCAGGCACTTCTCAGCGAGTGCTAATTTGTCGATACGATGTCAGGGGACCCGAATTACCCGGGTTGCAGATGTTAGGAGCATCATGCACGTTCGGATCATTCGCACGAAACGAGCCAAAGCTGATTTTGGCTTCAAGAAATTTTCAATTTTCACATTTTTTTCGACCAAAAAATCACCATCGAGAATCTCGATTCAACCGCTCCAAATCGATAGAGGTGTTAACTAGACCTGAAAAATATGGTGTTCATCTGCTTCACTCGATCTAGCTCAAAAAATGGGATCAACGAGCAAGTAGCTTAAATGCAGCATTTTCAATTTTCGCCACGCCTGGTATCTCTGCAGCACTCATCAGCAGGTGTAATTTGTCGAAATTACGATTCAGACCCCGAACTTACCCCGGGTTGCAGAATGTAAGCATCATGCACGTGCCGGGATCGTTTCGGCACGAAAACGAGCCCAAAGATGAATTTGGAGCTTCAAAGAAATTTTCAATTTTTCACATTTTTGTCGACCAAAAATCACCATCCGAGAATTTCGATGTGCAACCGCTCCAAATCGATAAATTAGGTGTTAACTAGACCTGAAAAAATATGGTTTTTCTGTTTCACTCGATTTACCTCAAAAAAATGGGATCAACGAGCAAGTACCTAAAATGCAGCATTTTCAATTTTCGCACGCGCTGTATCTCTGCAGCCACTCTCATCAGCGAGTGCTAATTTGGTCGAAATACGATTCAGGACCCCGAATTACCCGGGCTTGCAGATGTAGGATCATGCACGTCGGAATCAGTTCGGCCGAAAACGAAGCCCAAAGCTGGAATTTGAGCTTCAGAAATTTTCCATTTTCACATTTTTTCGACCAAAAATCACCATCATCGAGATTTTCGATTAAACCGCTCCAAATCGATAGATTAGTGTTAACTAGACCTGAAAATATGGTTTTCATCTGCCTTACTCGATTTAGCTCAAAAAATGGGATTAACGAGCAAGTACCTTAAATGCAGCATTTTCAATTTTCGCACGCCCTGTATCTCTGCAGGCACTCATCAGCGAGTGCTAATTGTCGAAATACACTTCAGGGACCGAATTACCCCGGTTGGCAGATGTAGAATATCATGCACGTGCGGGTCAGTTCGGCACGAAAACGAGCCCAAAGCTGTATTTGGAGCTTCAAGAAATTTTCCAATTTCAATTTTTTTCGACCAAAATCACCCATCGAGAATTTCGATTCAAACGCTCCAAATCGATACATTAGGTGTTAACTAGACCTTAAAAATATGGTTTTCTTCTGCTTCACTCGATTTACCTCAAAAATGGAATCAACGAGCAAGTACCTTAAATACAGCATTTTCAATTTTCGCACGCGTATGTATCTCTGCAGGCACTTTCATCAGCGAGTGCTAATTTTGTCGAAATACGATTCAGGGACCCGAATTACCCCGGGTTGCAGATGTAGAGATCATGCACGTGCGCGGATCAGTTCGGCACGAAAACGAGCCAAAAGCTGAATTTGGACCTTCAAGAAATTTTCAATTTTCACATTTTTTCGACCAAAAATCACAATCGAGAATTTCGATTCAACCGCTCCAAATCGATAGATTAGGTGTTAACTAGACCTTTGAAAATATGGTTTTCATCTTGCTTACACTCGATTTACACTCAAAAAATGAGATTCAACGAGCAATACCTTAAAATGCAGCAATTTTCAAATTTTCGCACGCGCTGTATGTCTGCAGTACTCATCGCAGTGCTAATTTTGTCGAAATAAGATTCAGGGACCCCGAATTACCCCGTTTTGCAGATGTAGAGATCATGCACGTCCGGGATCAGTTCGGCACGAAAACGAGCCCAAAGCTGAATTTTGGAGCTTCAAAAAATTTTCAATTTTGCCATTTTTTCGACCAAAAATCACCATCAGAATTTCGATTCAACCGCTCCAAATCGATAGATTATGTGTTAACTAGACCTGAAAAATTTGGTTTTCATCTGCTTCACTCGATTTAGGTCAAAAAATGGATCAACGAGCAAGTACCTTAAATGCAGCATTTTCAATTTTCGCACGCCTGTATCTCTGCAGGCACTCCTCAACGAGTGCTAATTTTGTCGAAATTCGATTCAGGAACCCCGAATTACCCCGGGTTGCAGATGTATAGATCATGCACGTGCGGGATCAGTTCGAAAACGAGCCCAAAGGTGAATTTGGAGCTTCAAGAATTTTCAATTTTCACTTTTTTCGACCAAAATCACCATCGAGAATTTCGATTCAACGGCTCCAAATCGATAGATAGGTGTTAACTAGACTTGAAAAATATGGTTTTCATCTGCTTTACTCGATTAAGGTCAAAAAATGATCAACGAGAAGTACGCTTAAATGCAGCATTTGCAATTTTCGCACGCGCTGTATCTCTGCAGGCACTCATCAGCGGTGCTAATTGTCGAAATACCGATTTCAGACCCCGAATTACCCCTGTGTCAATGTAGAGTGATCATGGCAGTGCGGGATTCAGTTCGGCACAAAAACGACCCAAGGATTGACTTCAAGAAATTTTCCAAGTTATTCACATTTTTTCGACCAAAAATCACCATCAGAATTTCGATTCCGCTCCAAATCGATAGATTAGTGTTAACTAGACCTGAAAAAATATGGTTTTCATCTGCTTCACTCGATTTAGCTCAAAAAATGGGATCAACGAGCAAGTACCTTAAATGCAGCATTTTCAATTTTCGCACGGCTTTTATCTCTCAGGCACTCATCAGCGAGTGCTAAATTTTGTCGAAATACGATTCAGGGACCCCGAATTACCCCGGTTGCAGATGTAGAGATCATGCACGTGCGGGATCAGTTCGGCACGAAAAACGAGCGCCAAAGCTGAATTTGTAGCTCAAGAAATTTCATTTTCAATTTTATCGACCAAAATCACATCGGAGAATTCCGATTCAACGCTTCCAAATCCGATAATTAGGTGGTTAACTGAACTGGAAAAATGGTTTTATCTGCTTCACTCGATGAGCTCAAAAAATGGGATCAACGAGCAAGTACCTTAAAGCAGCATTTTCAATTTCGCACGCGCTGTAATCTCTGGCAGCACTCATCAGCAGAGTGCTTAATTTTTGTCGAAATACGGATTCAGGGACCCATTACTCCGGGTTTGCAATGTAGTAGATCTGCACGTGCGGGATCAGTTCCACGAAACGAGGCAAAAGCTGAATTGGAGCTTCGAAAATTTTCAAAATTTTCACATTTTTTTTCGACCAAAAGTCACCATCGAGAATTTCGATTCAACCTCCAAATCGATAGATTAGGGGTTAACTAGACCTGAAAAATATGTTTTCATCTGCTTCACTCGATTTACCTCAAAAATGGATCAACGAGCAAGTACCTAAATGCAGCATTTTCAATTTTTCGCATCCGCTGTATCTCTGCAGGCACTCATCAGCGAGGCTAATTTTGTCGAAGTACGATTCAGGGCCCGAATTACCCCGTGTTGCAGATGTTAGAGATCAGCACGTGCGGGATCAAGTTCGGCACGAAAACGAGCCCAATGCTGAATTTGGAGCTTCAAAAAATTTTCAATTTTCACATTTTTCGACCAAAAAATCACCATCAGAATTTCGATTCAACCGCTCCAATCGATAGATTAGGTGTTAACTAGACCTGAAAATATGGTTTCCTTCTGCTTCACTCGATTTACCTCAAAATGGATTCAACGAGCAAGTACCCTTAAATGCAGCATTTTCAATTTCGCACGCGCTTGTATCTCTGCAGGCACTCATCAGCGATGCTAATTTTGTCGAAATACGATTCAGGACCCCGAATTACTCGGGTGCAGATAGAGATCATCGCACGTGCTGGGATCAGTTCGCACGAAAACGAGCCCACAAGCTGAATTTGAGCTTCTAGAAATTTTTCAAAATTTTCACATTTTTGTCGACCAAAATCGCCATCGAGATTTCGAATTCAACCGCTCAAATCATAGATTTAGGTGTTTAACTAGACCTGAAAAATATGGTTTTCAGCTGCTTCACTCGATTTAGGTCACAAAAAATTTTAAGGTATCAAAACGAGCAAGTACCTAAATGCAGCATTTTTCAATCTTTCGCACGCGCTGTTATCTCTGGCAGCACTTCATCACGATGCTAATTTTGTCGAAGACATTCAGGGACCCGAATTACCCGGGTTGCAGATGTAGAGATCATGCACGTGCGGATCAGTTCGCACGAAACGAGCCAAAGCTGAATTGGAGCTTCAAAGAAATTTGTCAAATTTTTCACATTTTTTTCACAAAAATCACCATCGAGAATTTTGATTCAACCGCTCCAAATCGATAGATTAGTGTTAACTAGACCTGAAAAATATTGTTTTCATCTGCTTCACTCGATTTACCTCAAAAAATGGCAACGAGCAAGTACTTAAATGCAGCATTTTCAATTTTCGCACGCGCTGTATCTCTGCAGGCACTCATCAGCGAGTCCTAATTTTGCGAAATACGATCAGGGACCCCGAATTACCCCGGTTTGCAGATGTAGAGATCATGCGTGCGGGATCAGTTTGGCACGAAAACGAGCCCAAGCTGAATTTGGACCTTCAAGAAATTTTCAATTTTCACTTTTTTCGACCAAAAATCACCATCGAGATTTCGATTTATCAACCGCTCCAAAGCGATAGATTAGGTTTAATAACCTGAAAAAAGATGGTTTTCATTCTTTCTGCTTCACTCGAATATTTACCTCACAAAATGGATCACGAGCAATACTTTACAATGAGCATTTTCAATTTTTCGACGCGCTGTATCTCTGCAGGCAATCATCAGCGAGTGGCTAATTTTGTCGAAATACGATTCAGGGACCCGAATTACCCCGGATTGCAAATGTAGAGATCATGCACGTGCGGGAACAATCAGTTCGGCACGAAAACGAGCCCAAAGCTGAATTTGGAGCTTCAAGAAAATTTTCAATTTTCACATTTTTTCGACCAAAAAGCACCATCGAGAATTTCGTCAACCGCTCCAAATCGATAGATTAGTGTTAACTAGACCTGAAAATATGGTTTTCATCTGCTTCACTCATTACGGTCAAAAAATGGATCAACGAGCAAGTACCTTAAAATGCAGCATTTTCAATTTTCGCACGCGCTGTATCTCTGCAGCACTTCACAGCGATGTGCTAATATTTGTCGAATTACGATTGCAGGAGACCCCGAATTACCCGGTTGCAGATGTGAGAGCATGCACGTGCGGAATCATTGCACGAAACGAGCCCAAAGACTGAATTGGGGCTTCAAGAATTTTTTTTTAAAATTTACAATTTTTTCGACCCCCAAAATTACCCAATCGAGAATTTCCGATTCAACCGCTCCAAATCGATAAATTAGGTGTTACTAGACCTGAAAAATATGGTTTCATCTGCTTCACTCGATTTACCTCAAAAATGGGGGTCAACGAGCAAGTACCTTAATGCAGCATTTTCATTCGCACGCGCTGTATCTTCTGCAGCACTCATTCAGCGAGTCTAATTTTGTCGAATACGACTCAGTGACCCGTGAATTACCCGGGTTGCAGATTGTAGAGGATCATTGCACTGCGGGATCAGTTCGGCACGAAACGAGCCCAAAGCTGAATTTGAGATGCTCAAGAAATTTTTCAATTTTCACATTTTTTCGACCAAAATACCATCGAGAATTTCGATTCAACGCTCCAAATCGATAGATTAGGTGTTAACTAGACCTGAAAAATATGTTTTCATCTGTCACTCGATTTACCTCAAAAATGGGATCAACGAGCAAGTACCTTAAATGGCAGCATTTTCAATTGTCGCACGCGCTGTATCTCTGAAGGCACTCATCAGCGACTGCTAATTTTGTCGAAATACGATTCAGGGACCCGAATTACCCCGGGTTGCAGATGAATCATGCACCTGCGGGATCAGTTCGGCACGAAAACAGCCCAAAGCTGAATTTGGAGCTTCAAGAAAATTGTTCAATTTTCACATTTTTTCGACAAAAAATCCTCCATCGAGAATTTCGATTCAACCGCTCCAAATCGATTGATTAAGGTGTAAACTAGACCTGAAAAATATGGTCTTCATCTGCTTCACTCGATTTAGGTCAAAAAATGATATCAACGAGCAAGTACCTTAAATGCAGCATTTTTCAATTTTCGACGCGCTGTATTCTGCAGGCACTCATCAGCGACTGCTAATTTTTCGAAATACGATTAGACCCCGAATTACCCCGCGGTTGCAAGTAGAGATAATGCACCGTGCGGGCATCAGGTCGGCACGAAAACGAGCCCAAAAGACTGAATGTTGGAGCTTCAAGAGAATTGTTTCAATTTTCCATTTTTTTCGACAAAATCACCATCGAGAATTTCGATTCAACCGCTCAAATCGATAGATTAGTTAACTAGACCTGAAAAAATATGGTTTTCATCTGCTTCACTCGATTTACTTCAAAAAATGGGACAACGAGCAATTACCTTAAATGCAGCATTTTCAAATTTTCGCACGCGCCTGTAACTCTGCAGGCACTCATCAGCGAGTGCGAATTTTTGTTCGAATACGATTCAGGGGACCCCGAATGACCCGGGTTGCAATGTAGAGTCTGCACGTGCGGATCAGTTCGCACGAAACGAGCCCAAACTTAATTTTGGAGCTTCAAGAAATTTTCAATTTCACATTGTTTTTCGACCAAAAATCACCATCGAATTTCGATTAACCGCTCCAAATCGATAGATAGGGTGAAAACTAGACCTGAAAAATATGTTTTTCATCTTCTGCTTCACTCGATTTACCTCAAAAAATGGGATCAACGAGAATTACCTTAAATGCAGCATTTTCAATTTTCGCACGCGCTGTATCTCTGCAGGCACTCATTCAGCGATGCTAATTGTTGTCGAAATACGATCAGCACCCGAATTACCCGGTTGACAGGTGTAGAATCATGCACGTGCGGGATTCAGTTCGGCACGAAAACGACCCAAAGCTGAATTTTGAGCTTCAAGAAATTTTCAATTTCACATTTTTTCGACAAAAATCACCATCGAGAATTTCGATTCAACCGCTCCAAATCGATAGATTAGGTGTTAACTAGACCTTGAAAATATGGTTTCATACTGCTTCACTCGAATTTACCTTCCAAAAAATGGATCAACAGCAGTACCTTAAATGCAGCAATTTCAAATTTCGCACGCGCTGTTATCTCTGCAGGCAACTCATCAGCGAGTGCTAATTTTGCCGAAATACGATTCAGGGACCCCGAAATACCCCGGGTTGCAGATGTAGAGATCATGCCACGTGCGGGATCAGTTCGGCACGAAACGAGCCCAACTGAATTTTTTTATTTTTATTTAGACTTGAAGAAATTTTCAATTTCACTTTTTCGACCAAAATTCAGCCAATCGAGAATTTCGATTCAACCGCCCCAAATCGATAGATTAGGTGGTGTTAACTAGACCTGAGAAATATGGTTTTCATCTGCTTCACTCGATTTACCTCAAAAAATGGGATCAGCGAGCAAGTACCTTCAATGCAGCATTTTCAATTTTGGCATGCGCTGTAATCTCTGCAGGCACTCAGCAGCGAGTGCTATTTTGTCGAAATACGATTCAGGACCCCGAATTACCCCGGGTTGCAATTGCAGAGATCATGCACGTGCGGCATCAGTTCGAAGAACGAGCCCAAAGCTGAATTTGAGATGCAAGAAATTTTCAAATTTCACATTTTTTCGAAAAAATTCACCATCGAGAATTTCGATTCAACCGCCCCAAATCGATAGATTAGGTGTTAACTAGACCTTAAAATATGTTTTCATCTGCTTCAACTCGATTTAGCTCAAAAAATGGAATCAACAAGTACCTTAATGCAGCATTTTCAATATTCGCACGCGCTGTATCTCTGCACCACTCATCAGCGAGTGCTAATTTGTCGAAATACGATTCAGGGACCCCGAATTACCCCCGGGTTGCAGATGTAGAGATCTATGCACGTGGGGGATCAGTTCGGCACGAAACGAGCCCAAAGCTGAATTTGGAACTTCAAGAAATTTCAATTTTCACATTTTTTTCGACCAAAATCACCATCGAGAATTTTGATTCAACCGCTCCAAATCGATAGATTAGGTGTTAACTAAACCTGAAAAATATGGTTTTCCATCGTTCACTCATTTACCTCAAAAAATGGATCAAACGAGCAAGTACCTTAAAATGTCAGCATTTTCAAGATGTTTCGCACGGCGCTGTATCTCGCAGCACTCATCAGCGATGCTAATTTTGTTCGAATTACGATTCAGGACCCCGAATTACCCCGTGTTGCAGAAGTAGAGATCATGCAGGTGCGGGATCAGTTCGGCACGAAACGAGCCCAAAGCTGAATTTTGGAGCTTCAAGAAATTTTCAATTTCACATTTTTTCGACCAAACAATCACCATCGGGAATTTCGATTCAAACGCTCCAAATCGATAGATTTAGGTGTTAACTAGACCTGAAAATATGGTTTTCATCTGCTTCACCGATTTACCTCAAAAAAATGGATCAACGAGCAAATACCTTAAATGCAGCATTTTCAATTTTTCGCACGCGCTGTTATCTTCTGCAGCACTCATCAGCGAGTGAATTTGTCGAAATCACATTCGGGACCCCGAATTACCCGTGTTGCAGATTGTAGAGATCATTGCACTGGCGGATTCAAGTTCGGCACGAAAACGAGCCCAACAGCTGAATTTGAAGCTTCAAGAAATTTGTTCAAATTTTCACATTTTTTCGACCAAAAATCACATCGAAATTTCGATTTCAACCGCTCAAATCATAGATTAGGTGCTTAATGACCTGAAAAAATATGGTTTCATTCTGCTTCACTCGATTTACCTCCAAAAAATGGATCAACGAGCAAGTACCTTAAATGCAGCATTTTTCTCAATTTTCGCATGCGCTTATCTCTGCAGGCACTCATCAGCGATTGCTAATTTTGTCGAAATACGAATATTCAGGGACCCCGAATTACCCGGGCTTGCAGATGTAGAGATCTATGCACGTGCGGGATCAGTACGGCACGAAAACGAGCCCAAAGCTGTGAATTTGGAGCTTCAGAAATTTTCAATTTCAACATTTTTTCGACCAAAAATCACACCATCGAGATTTGATTCAAACCGCTTCCAAATCGATAGATTAGGTGTTAACTAGACATGAAAAATATGGTTTTCATCTGCTTCACTGATTTACGTCAAAAAAATTGGGATCAACGAGCAAGAGTCCCTTAAATGCAGCATTTTCAATTTTACGCATGCGCTGTATCTCTCAGGCACTCATCAGCGAATGTAATTTGTCCGAAATACGATTAGGGACTGCCGAATTACCATCCGGTTGCAGATGTAGAGATCATCCACGTGCGGGATCAGTCGGCACGAAAACGAGCCCAAAAGCTGAATTTGAGCTTCAAAGAAATTTTCAATTTTCACATTTTTTCGACCAAAAATCACCATCGAGAATTTCGATTCAACCGCTCCAAATCGATAGATTAGGTGTTTACTAGACCTGAAAAATATGGTTTTCATCTGCTTCACTCGATTTAGGTCAAAAAATGGGATCAACGAGCAAGTACCTTAAATGCAGCATTTTCAATTTTCGCATGCGCTGTATCTCTGCAGGCACTCATCAGCGAGTGCTAATTTTGTCGAAATACGATTCAGGGACCCCGAATTACCCCGGGTTGCAGATGTAGAGATCATGCACGTGCGGGATCAGTTCGGCACGAAAATGAGCCCAAAGCTGAATTTGGAGCTTCAAGAAATTTTCAATTTTCACATTTTTTCGACCAAAAATCACCATCGAGAATTTCGATTCAACCGCTCCAAATCGATAGATTAGGTTTAACTAGCCTGAAAAATATGGTTTCATCTGCTTCACTCGATTTAGGTCAAAAAATGGGATCAACGAGCAAGTACCTTAAATGCAGCATTTTCAATTTTCGCATGCGCTGTATCTCTGCAGGCACTCATCAGCGAGTGCTAATTTTGTCGAAATACGATTCAGGGACCCCGAATTACCCGGTTGCAGATGTAGAGATCATGCACGTGCGGGATCAGTTCGGCACGAAAAACGAGCCCAAAGCTGAATTGGAGCTTCAAGAAATTTCATTTTCACATTTTTTCGACCAAAAAATCACCATCGAGAATTTCGATTCAACCGCTCCAAATCGATAGATTAGGTGTTTAAATAGACCTGAAAAAATGTTTCCAAACTGCTTTATCGATTTAGTCAAAAAATGGGATCAACGAGCAGTACCTTTTAAAAGCAGCATTTTCAATTTTCGCATGCGCTGTATCTCGCAGGCACTCATCAGCGAGTGCTAATTTTGTCGAAATACGATTCAGGGCCCGAATTACCCCGGGTTCAGATGTAGAATCATGCACGTGCGGGATCAGTTCGGGACGAAAACGAGCCCAAAGCTGAATTTTTGGGGCTTTAAGAAATTTTCAATTTCACATTTTTCGACCAAAAATCACCATCGAGAA
>JAJKFJ010001171.1:0-16035 GCA_027382625.1 Tetmemena sp. SeJ-2015
ATTTTTTTTTAAGGCTTTCCACCCCAACCCTCTACCCGGTCATTCAAGGGGGGCTGAAATCGAGCGGCGGTGGGGATTTTTGATGCGATCATCGTTCGTGAGTTATGTCAAAAGAGTTTGGGCTTTTTAAGGGAAATTTTGTCTATTTTTTTTTTTATTTTGGAATTTGAGGTCCCAGGGTACCTAAAAGGAAGAGGAGGTCTTTGTATAATTTTCTTTATATGGGGTTCACCCAAACCCTCTACCCGGGGTTTATTCAAAAGGGGGCTGAATCGAGGGGGGTGGGGGATTTTTTGATGCGACAATCGTTCGTGAGTTTTTAAATCAAAAAAGAGTTTGGGCTTTTTTTAAAGGGGAAATTTGTCTATTTTTGTTTTTTATTAGGATTTGAGGCTCCCCAGAGGTACCCAAAAGGATAAGGGAGGTCTTTGTATAATTTTTCTTTATATGGGTTCACCAACCTCTACCCGGGTCATTCAGGGGCGTGAAGACCCGGGGGTGGGGGGTTTTGATGCGATCATCGTTCGTGATTATATAAAAAAAGATTTTGGGCTTTTTAAAAGGGGAAATTTACTATTTTTTTTTTTATTAGGAATTTGAAAGGGTCCCCAGAGGTACCTAAAAGGATAGAGGGAGGTTTTTTATAATTTTCTTTACTATGGGCTTCCACCAACCATCTTTCCCGGGTCATTCAAGGGGCGCTGAATTCGAGGGCGGTGGGGGATTTTTGATGCGGATCACTCGTTCGTGATTATAGTCAAAATGAGTTTGGGCTTTTTAAGGGAATTTAGTCTATTTTTGTTTTTTATTAGGAATTTGAGGCTCCCAGAGGTACCTAAAGGATAGAGGGAGGTCTTTGTATAATTTTCTTTACTATGGGCTTCCACCAACCATCTACCCGGGTCATTCAAGGGGCGCTGAATCGAGCGGCGGTGGGGGATTTTTGATGCGATCACTCGTTTTGTGAGTTATAGTCAAAATGAGTTTTTGGGGTTTTTAAGGGAAATTTAGGCTATTTTTTTTTTTATTAGAATTTGACTCCCCAGAGGTACCTAAAAGGATAGAGGGAGGCTTTGTATAATTTTTCTTTACTATGGGCTTCCACCAAACCATCTACCCGGTCATTCAAGGGGGGCTGAATCGGGGCGGCGGGGGGGATTTTTGATGCGATCACTCGTTCGTGAGTTATAGTCAAAATGAGTTTGGGCTTTTTTTAAAGGGGAAAATTTTGTCTATTTTTTTTTTTTTATTAGGAAAATTTTAGGCTCCCCAGAGGTACCTAAAAGGATAGAGGGAGGTCTTTGTAAATTTTTTTTTTACTATGGGCTTCCACCAACCATCTACCCGGGTCATTCAAGGGGCGCTGAATCGGGGCGGCGGTGGGGGATTTTTGATGCGATCACTCGTTCGTGAGTTATAGTCAAATGATTTGGGCTTTTTAAGGGAAATTTAGGGCTATTTTTGTTTTTTTTTTAGGAATTTGAGGGGTCCCCAGAGGTACTAAAAGGATAGAGGGAGGTCTTTGTATAAATTTTCCCTTTTCTATGGGCTTCCACCAAACCATCTACCCGGGTCATTCAAGGGGCGCTGAATCGAGCGGCGGTGGGGATTTTTTGATGCGATCACTCGTTCGTGGTTATAGTAAAATGAGTTTGGGGTTTTTAAGGGAATTTAGTCTATTTTTCTTTTTTATTAGGAATTTGAGGCTCCCCAGAGGTACCTAAAAGAATAGAGGGAGGTCTTTGTAAATAAATTTTTCTTTAACTAGGGCTTCCCACCAAAACCATCTACCCCGGGTCTTCCAAGGGGCGCTGAATCGAAGGCGGTGGGGATCTCTTTGATGCGACACTCGTTCGTCGAGTTATAGTACAAATGAGTTTGGGCTTTTAAGGAAAATTTAGTCTATTTTTCTTTTTTTTTAGGATTTGAGGCTCCCAAGAGGCTAACTAAAAGGATGAGGGAGTCTTTGTAATCAATTTTCTTACTTTATGGGCTTCACCAACCATCTACCCCGGTCATTCAAGGGGCGCGGAATCGAGCGGCGGTGGGGGATTTTGATGCGATCACTCGTTCGTCAGTAATAGTCAAAATGAGTTTTGGGCTTTTTAAGGGAAAAGTCTATTTTTTTTTTTTATTAGGAATTTGAGCCTCCCCAAGGTACCTAAAGGATAGAGGGAGGTCTTTGTATAAATTAATATTTCTTTACTATGGGCTTCCACCAACCATCTAACCGGGTCATTCAAGGGCGCGCTGAATCGAGCGGCGGTGGGGGATTTTTGATGCGATCATTCTCGTTCGTGAGTTTATAGAATCAAAATGGAGTTTGGGGCTTTTTAATGGGAAATTATAGTCCATATTTTTCTATTTTATTAGGATCTGTAGCTCCACCAGAGGTACCTAAAGGATAGAGGGAGGTCTTTGTATAATTTTCTTTACTATGGGCTTTCCACCAACCATAACTATTAACCCGGGTCATCAAGGGCCGCTGATATCTGAAGCGGCGGTGGGGATTCTTTTTGATAGCGATCACTCTAATCGTGAGTTATAGTCAAAATGAGTTTTGGGCTTTTTTAAGGGAATTTGTCTATTTTTTCTTTTTTATTAGGAATTTGAGGCTCCCCAGAGGTAACTAAAAGGATAGAGGGAGGTCTTTGTATAATTTTTCTTTACTATGGGCTTTCCACCAATCATCTATCTACCGGTCTATTAATGGGGCGCTGATAGACGGCGGTGGGGGTTTGATGCGATCCACCTCGATGTGGGTATATTGATCAAAGATTTGCGGCTTTTTATAAGGAAATTAGTTCCTATTTTTCTTTTTTATATAAGGAATTTTGAGCTCCCCAGAGGTACCATAAAAGGATAGAGGGAAGGTCTATCGCTATAAATTTTTCTTACTATGGGCTTCCCCCAACCACCTACCCGGGTCATTCAAGGGGCCTGAATCGAGCGGCGGTGAGGGATTTTTGATGCGATCACTCGTTCGTGAGTTATAGTCAAAATAAGTTTGGGCTTTTTAAGGGAAATTTAGTCTATTTTTGTTTTTTATTAGGAATTTGAGGCTCCCCAGAGGTACCTAAAAGGATAGAGGGAGGTCTTTGTATAATTTTTCTTTACTATGGGCTTCCACCAACCATCTACCGGGTCATTCAAGGGGCGCTGAATCGAGCGGCGGTGGGGGATTTTTGATGCGATCACTCGTTCGTGAGTTAAAGTCAAAATGAGTTTGGGCTTTTTAAGGGAATTTAGTCTATTTTTCTTTTTATTAGGAATTTGAGGCTCCCCAGAGGTACCATAAAGGATAGAGGGAGGTCTTTGTATAATTTTCTTTACTATGAGCTTCCACCAACCATCTACCCGCGGTCATTCAAGAGGCGCTGAATCGAGCGGCGGTGGGGATTTTTGATGCGATCAATCGTTCGGTGAGTTAAAGTCAAAATGAGTTTGGGCTTTTTAAGGGAAAATTTAGTCTATTTTTCTTTTTTATTAGGATTTGAGGCTCCCAGAGGTACCTAAATAAGGATAGAGGGAGGTTCTTGTAATAATTTTTCCATTTACTAGTGGTGGCTACCACCAACATCTACACCGGTCATTCATAGGGGCCGCTGAATCGAGCGGCGGTGGGGATTTTTGTGGCGATCACTCGTTCGTGAGTTAATAGTCAAAATGAGCTTGGGCTTTTAAGGGAAATTTAGTCTATTTTTATTTTTTCTTTTATTAGGAATTTGAGGCTCCCCAAGGTACCTATAATAGGATAGAGGGAGGTCTTTGTATATAATTTTTTTTTACTATGGGCTTCCACCAACCATCTACCCTCGGGTCATTCAAGGGGCGCTGAATCGAGCGGCGGTGGGGGATTTTTAGATGCGATCACTCGTTCGTGAGTTAATAGTCAAAATGAGTTATGGGCTTTTAAGGGAAAATTAGTCCTATTTCTTTTTTTAAATTGAAATTTGAAGGCTCCCTCAGAGGACATAAGGATATGAGGGAGGTCTTTGTATAATTTTTCCTTACTATGGGCTTCCACCAACCATCTATCCGGGTCATTCAAGGGGCGCTGAGAATCGAAGCGGGGTGGGGGATTTTTGATGGCGATCACTCGTTTTCGTGAAGTTATAGTCCAAAAATAGAGTTTTGGAGCTTTTTAAGGAGAAATTTAGTCTATTTTTCTTTTATTTTAGTGATTAGGAGGGCTCCCCAAGGTACCAAAACCTAAAGGGATAGATAGGGAGGTCTTTGTTATTAATTCTTTCTTTACTATGGCTTCACACCCCAACCCTCCGGTCATTCACAGGGGCGCTGAAATCGAGCGCGTGGGGATTTTTGATCACTCGTTCGTGAGTTATAGTCAAAATGAGTTTGGGCTTTTTAAGGGAAATTAAGTCTATTTTTGTTTTTTATTTGGAATTTGAGGCTCCCCAGAGGTACCTAAAGGATAGAGGGAGGTCTTTTTATAATTTTTCTTTACTATCGGCTTCACCAACCATCTACCCGGTAAATCTAGGGCCTGAAAATCGAAGCCCCGGTGGGAGGATTTTTGATGCGAATCACTCGTTCCGTCGAGTTATTAGTCCAAAATGAGTTTGGGCTTTTTAGGGGAAATTAGTCTATTTTTCTTTTTTATTAGGAATTGGAGGCTCCCCAGAGGTACCCTAAAAGGATAGAGGGAAGGTCTGACGTGTGCTCTTCCGATCTTGGGCTTCCACCAACCATCTACCCGGGTCATTCAAGGGGCGCTGAATCGAGCGGCGGTGGGGGATTTTTGATGCGATCACTCGTTCGTGAGTTATAGTCAAAATGAGTTTGGGCTTTTTAAGGGAAATTTAGTCTATTTTTCTTTTTTATTAGGATTTTGAGGCTCCCCAGAGGTACCTAAAAGGATAGAGGGAGGTCTTTGTATAATTTTTCTTTACTAGGGCTTCCACCAGCCATCTACCCGGGTCATTCAAGGGCGCTGAATCGAGCGGCGGTGGGGATTTTGAATCTTGCGATACTCGTTCGCTCTGAATTATGAGTCAAAATCGAGTTTGGGCTTTTTACACGGGAGAGATTAGTTCTCAATTATTTTTCTTTTTTATTAAGAATTTGAGGCTCCCCAGATGGTTACCTAAAAGGCAAGAGGGAGGTCTTTGTAATAATTTTTTCTTACTACTGGGGCTTCCACCAACATACTAGCCGGTCATTCAGGGGCGCTGAATCGAGCGGCGGTGGGGGGATTTTTGATGCGAGATCCACGCTCGTTTCGGAATTCGGGAGTTATAGTCAAAATGAGTTTGGGCTTTTAAGGGAAATTAGTTATTTTTCTTTTTTATTATGGCGGAGGGGGGAATTTTGAGGCTCCCCTATCCCCAGAGTACCTAATAAGGATAGAGGGAGGTCCTTTGTAATAATTTTTTCTTTACTATGGCTTCCACCAACCATCTACCCGGGTCATTCAGGGGCGCTGATTTAGAGCGGCGGTGGGGGATTTTGATGCCTATTCTAACTCGTTCGTAGAGTTATTAAGTCAAAATGAGTTTGGGCTTTTTAAGGGAATTTTAGTCTATTTTTTTTCTTTTTTATTAGGAATTTGAGGCTCGCCAGAGGGTACCCAAAAGGATAGAGGGAGGTCTTTGGTATAATTTTTTTTTACTATGGGCTTCCCCGACAACCATCTACACCGGTCATTCAAGGGCGCTGAATATCGAGCGGCGGTGGGGATTTTTGATGCGATCACTCGTTCTGAGTTATAGTCAAAATGAGTTGGGGCTTTTTAGGGAAATTTAGTCTATTTTTCTTTTTTATTAAAGGAATTTGAGGCTCCCCAGAGGTATAAAAGGATAGAGGGAGGTCTTTGTATAAATTTTCTCTTTACTATGGGCTTCCACAACCCATCTACCCGGGTCATTCAAGGGGCTGAATCGAGCGGCGGTGGGGGGATTTTTGATGCGATCACTCGTTTCGTGAGTTAAAGTCAAAATGAGTTTGGGCTTTTTTTTAAGGGAAATTTAGTCTATTTTTCTTTTTTTATTAGGAATTGAGGCTCCCCAGAGGTACCTAAAAGGATAGAGGGAGGTCTTTTTATAAAATTTTTCTTTACTATGGGCTTCCACCAACCATCTACCCGGGTCTTTCAAGGGGGCTGAATCGAGCGGCGGTGGGGGAATTTTTGATGCGATCACTCGTTCGTGAGTTATAAGATCAAAATGAGTTGGGGCTTTTTAAAGGGAAATTTAGTCTATTTTTCTTTTTTATTAGGATTTGAGGCTCCCAGAGGTACCTAAAAGGATAGAGGGAAGGTCTTTGTATAATTTTTCCTTTACTATTGGCTTCCACCAACCATCTACCCGGTCATTCAAGGGGCGCTGAATCGCGAGCGGCGGTGGGGGATTTATGATGCGATCACTCGTTCGTGAGTTATAGTCAAAATGAGTTTGGGCTTTTTAAGGGAAATTTAGTCTATTTTTCTTTTTTTTTTTTAGGAGAGGAGGCTCCCGCCAGAGGTACCCTAAAAAGGGATAGAGGGGGTCTTTGGCGTATAATTTTTCTTTTACATGGGCTCCACCACCATCACCGGGTCATTCAAGGGGCGCTGAATCGAGCGGCGGTGGGGATTTTTTTGATTGCGTAATCACTCGTTCGTGAGTTTATAGTCAAATGAAGTTTGGGCTTTTTAAAGGGAAATTTTAGTCTATTTTTCTTTTTTTTAGGAATTTGAGGCTCCCCAGAGGTACCTAAAAGGATAGAGGGAGGTCTTTGGTATAATTTTCTTTACTATGGGGCTTCCACCAACCATCTACCCGGGTCATTTAAGGGGCGCTGGATCGAGCGGCGGTGGGGGATTTTTGGTGCGATCATTCGTTCGTGAGTTATAGTCAAAATGAATTTTGGGTTTTTGAGGGGAAATTGTAAGTTATTTTTCTTTTTTTATTAGGAATTTGAGGCCCCCCAGAGGTACCAAAAAGGATAGAGGGAGGTCTTTGTATTATTTTTCTTTACTATGGGCTTCCACCCAACCAATCTACCGTCGGGTCATTCAGGGGCGCTGAATCGAGCGGGGGTGGGGGATTTTTGATGCGGCGATCACTCGCTCTGAGTTAATAGTCAAAATGAGTTTGGGCTTTTTTTTAAGGGATAATTTAGTCTATTTTTCTTTTTTTTAGGAATTGAGGCTCCCAAGTACCTAAAAGATAGAGGAGAGTCTTTGTATATATTTTTCTTTAACTATGGGGGCTTCCACAACCTATCTACCCGGGTCATGTCAATGGGGCGCTGAAATCCGAGCGGCGGTGGGGGATTTTGATGCGATCACTCGTTCGTGAGTTATAGTCAAAATGAGTTTTGGGCTTTTTTAAGGGAAATTTAGTCTATTTTTCTTTTTTATTAGGATTTGAGGCTGCCCAGAGGTACCTAAAGGGATAGAGGGAGGTCTTTGGTATAATTTTTTCTTTACTATGGGCTTCCACCACCAATCTTACCCCGGTCATTCAATGGGGCGCTGAATCGAGCGGCGGTGGGGATTTTTGATGCGATCACTCGTTCGCGTGAGTTATAGTCAAAATGAGTTTTGGCTTTTTAAGGGAAATTTAGTCTATTTTCGTTTTTTATTAGGATTTGAGGCTCCCCAGAGGTACCTAAAGGATAGAGGGAGTCTTGTATAATTTTTCTTTACTATGGCTTCCACCAACCATCTAACCCGGTCATTCAAGGGGCGCTGAATCGAGCGGGGGGTGGGGTATTTTTGATGCGATCACTCGTTCGTGAGTTAATAGTCAAAATGGGTTTGGGCTTTTTAAGGGAAATTAGTCTATTTTTCTTTTTTATTAGGATTTTGAGGCTCCCCAAAGGTACCTAAAAGGATAGAGGGAGGTTTTTGTATAATTTTTCTTTTACTATGGGCTTCAACCAACCATCTACCCGGTCATTCAAGGCGCTGAATCGAGCGGCGTGGGGGATTTTTGATGCGATTACTCGTTCGTGAGTTATAGTCAAAATGAGTTTGGGCTTTTTAAGGGAAATTTAGTCTATTTTTGTTTTTTATTAGGAATTTTAGGCTCCCCAGAGGTACCTAAAAGGATAGAGGGAGGTCTTTGTATAATTTTTCTTTACTATGGGCTTCCACAAACCATCTACCCGGGTCATTCAAGGGGCGCTGAATCGAGCGGCGGTGGGGGAATTTGATGCGATCACTCGTTCGTGAGTTATAGTCAAAAATGAGTTTGGGCTTTTAAGGGAAATTTAGTCTATTTTTCTTTTTTATTAGGATTGAGGCTCCCAGAGGTACCTAAAAGGAAGAGGAGGTCTTTGTATAATTTTCTTTACTATGGCTTCCACCGAACCATCTACTCCGGTCATTCAAGGGGCGCTGAATCGTGCGGCGGTGGGGGATTTTTGATGCGATCACCGTCGTGAGTTATAGTCGAAATGAGTTTGGGCTTTTTAAGGGAAATTTAGTCTATTTTTCTTTTTATTAGGAATTTGAGGCTCCAGAAGGTACCTAAAGGATAGAGGGGGTCTTTGGTATATATTTTTTCTTTACTATGCTTCCCCAACCATCTAACCCGGGTCATACAAGGGGCGCTGAATGAGCGGCGGTGCGGGATTTTTGATGCGATCACTCGTTCGTGAGTTATAGTCAAAATGAGTTTTGGGCTTTTTAAGTGGAAATTAGTCTATTTTTCCTTTTTATTGGAATTTGAGGCTCGGCCCAAGAGGTCCGCTAAAAGGATTAGAGGAGGTCTTGTATATTTTTCTTTACTTATGGGCTTTCCCCAAATCTACCCGGGTCATTCAAGGCGCGCATCAAGCGGCGGTGGGGGATTTTTGATGCGATCACTCGTTCGTGGGTTATAGTCAAAATGAGTTTGGGTTTTTAAAGGGAAATGTTAGTCTATTTTTTTTTTATTAGAATTTGAGGCTCCCACAGAGGTAACCTAAAAAAGGATAGAGGAGGTTCTTTGTAATATTTTTCTTTACTATGGCTTCCACCAACCACTACCCGGTCATTCAAGGGCGCTGAATATCGATGCGGCGGTGGGGATTTTTTGATTCGCGAATCACTCGTCGTGAGTTATAGTCAAAAGAGTTTGGGCTTTTTAAAGGGAAATTTAGTCTATTTTTTTTTTTTATTAGGAATTTGAAGCTCCCCAGAGGTACCTAAAAGATAGAGGGAGGTCTTTGTATAAATTTTCTTTACTTTGGGCTTCCACCAACCATCTACCGGGTCATTCAAGGGGCGCTGAATCAGATCGGGGTGGGGAATTTTTGATGCGATCAACTCGTTCGTGAGTTATAGTCAAAATGAGTTTGGGCTTTTAAGGGAAATTTAGTCTATTTTCTTTTTTTATTAGGAATTTGAGGCTCCAGAGGTACCTAAAGGATAGAGGGAGGTCTTGTATAATTTTTCTTACTATGGCTTCCACCACCATCTACCCGGGTCATTCAAGGGGCGCTAAATCGAGCGGCGGTGGGGGATTTTTATGATGCGATCACTCGTTCGTGAGTTATCGTCAAAATGAGTTTTGGCTTTTTAAGGGAAATTTAGTCTATTTTTCTTTTTTATTAGGAATTGAGGCTCCCCAGGTACCTAAAAAGATAGAGGGAGGTCTTTGGTATAAATTTTTTCTTACTATTGGGCTTTCCACCAACCATCTAACCCGGGTCAATTCAAGGGGCGCTGATCGAGCGGCGGTGGGGATTTTGATCACTCGTTCGTGAGTTATAGTAGTCAAAATGAGTTTGGGCTTTTTTAGGGAAAATATTTAAAAGTCCTATTTTCTTTTATTAGAATTTGAGGCTCCCCAGAGGTACCTAAAAGGATAGAGGGAGGTCTTTGTATAATTTTTCTTTACTATGGGCTTCCACCAACCATCTACCCCGGGTCATTCAAGGGGCGCTGAATTCGAGCGGCGGTGGGGGATTTTTTGATCACTCGTTCGTGAGTTATAGTCAAAATGATTTTGGGCTTTTTAAGGGAAATTTATGTCTATTTTGTTTTTTTATTAGGAATTGAGGCTCCCCAGAGGTACCAAAAGATATAGGGAGGTCTTTGTATAATTTTTTTCTTTACTATGGGCTTCCATCAACCTTCTACCCGGGTCATTCAAGGGGCGCTGAATCGAGCGCGGTGGGGATTTTTCTGATGCGATCACTCTTTCGTGAGTTATAGTCAAAAAAGTTTTGGGCTTTTTAAGGGAATTAGTCTATTTTTTTTTTTTATTAATTTGAGGCTCCCAGAGGTACCTAAAAAGGATAGAGGGAGGTCTTTTTATAATTATTTCTTTACTATGGGCTTCCACCAACCATCTACCCGGGTCATATCAAGGGGGCTGAATCGAGCGGCGGTGGGGGATTTTTGAAGCGATCCTCGTTCGTGGGTTATAGTCAAAATGAGTTGGGCTTTTAAGGGAAATTTAGTCTATGTTTCTTTTTATTAGGAATTTGGGCTCCCCAGAGGTAACCTAAAAGGATGAGGGAGGTTTTATAATTTTCTTTACTATGGCTTTCCCACCAACCATTAACCCGGGTCATAAGGGCCTGAATTCGAGCGTGCGGTGGGGGATTTTTGAATGCATTCACTCGTTCGTGAATTTTATAGTCCCAAAATGATTTTTGGGCTTTTAGGGAAAATTTAGTCTATTTTTTGTTTTTATATTAGGATTTGAAGGCTCCACAGAGTACCCTAAAGGATAGAGGGAAGGTCTTTGTATAAATTTTTCTTTACTATGGGCTTCCACCAACCATCTACCGGGTCATTCAAAGGCGCTGAATCGAGCGGCGGTGGGGGATTTTTTGATGCGATAACTCGTTCGTGAGTTATAGTCAAAAAGGTTTTGGCTTTTTAAGGGAAATTTAGTCTATTTTTTTTTATTAGAAATTTGAGGCTCCCCAGAGGTACTAAAAGGATAGAGGGAGGTCTTGTATAATTTTTTCTTTAGCTATGGGCTTCCACAACATCTACGCCGGGTCATTATCAGGGGCGCTGAATCGAGACGATGCGGCGGTGGGGATTTGACTGCGGATCACTCGTTCGTGAGTTTATAGTCAAAATGAGTTTGGGCTTTAAGGGAAATTTAGTCCTATTTTTCTTTTTTATTAGGAATTTGAGGCTCCCCAGAGGTACTTAAAAGGATAGAGGAGGTCTTTGTATAAATTTTCTTTACTATGGCTTCCACCAACCATCTACCCGGTCATTCAAGGGGCGCTGAATCGAGCGGCGGTGGGGGATTTTTGATGCGATCACTCGTTCGTGAGTTATAGTCAAAATTAGTTTGGGCTTTTTAAGGGAAATTTAGTCTATTTTTCTTTTTTATAGGAATTTGAGGCTCCCCAGAGTAGCCTAAAGGATAGAGGGAAGGTCTTTGTATAATTTCTTTACTATGGGCCCTTTCCACCAACCATCTACGACGGGTCATTCAAGGGCGCGGAATCGAAGCGTGCGGTGGGGGATTTTGATGCGATCACTCGTTCGTGAGTTATAGTCAAAATGAGTTTGGGCTTTTTAAGGGAAATTTAGTCTAAATTTTTTCTTTTTTATTAAGGAATTTGAAGGCTCCCGCAAGGTCCTAAAAGGGATAGTGGGAGGTTCTTTGTATAATTTCTTTACTATGGCTTCCACCAACCATCTAACCGGGTCCGATCTCAAGGGGCGCTGAATCGAGCGGCGGTGGGGGATTTTTTGAATGCGATCACTCGTTCGTGAGTTATAGTCAAAATGAATTTCGGGTTTTTGAGGGAAATTTAGTCTATTTTTCTTTTTTATTAGGAATTTGAGGCTCCCCAGAGGTACCTAAAAGGATAGAGGGAGGTCTTTGTATAATTTTTCTTTACTATGGGCTTCCACCAACCATCTACCCGGGTCATTCAAGGGGCGCTGGATCGAGCGGCGGTGGGGGATTTTTGATGCGATCACTCGTTCGTGAGTTATAGTCAAAAATGAGTTTGGGCTTTTAAGGGAAATTTAGTCTATTTTTTTTTTTTATTAGGAATTTGAGGCTCCCAGAGGTACCTAAAAGGATAGAGGAGGTCTTTGTATAATTTTTTCTTTACTTATGGGCTTCCATCCGACAACCATCTAACCCGGTCATTCAAGGGGCGCTGAATCGGGCGGCGGTGGGGGATTTTTGATTGCGATCACCGTTGTGGTTTAAATAGTCAAAATGAGTTTGGGCTTTTTAAGGAAATTTAGTCTATTTTTAGATCGGAAGAGCACACGTCTCCCCAGAGGTACCTAAAAGAATAGAGGGAGGTCTTTGTATAATTTTTCTTTAATATGGGCTTCCACCAACCATACAACCCGGGTCATTCAAGGGGCGCTGAATCGGGCGGCGGTGGGGGGATTTTTGATGCAATCACTCGTTCGTGAGTTATAGTCAAAATGAATTTTGGGTTTTTGAGGGAAACGTGTGCTCTTCCGATCTTTTTATTAGGAATTTGAGGCTCCCCGGAGGGTACCTGAAAGGATAGAGGGAGGTCTTTGTATAAATTTTCTTTACTATGGGCTTTCCCACCACCATCTACCCGGGTCATTCAAGGGGCGCTGATCGAGCGGCGGTGGGGATTTTTGATGCGATCACCGTTCGTGAGTTATAGACAAAATGAGTTTGGGCTTTTTAAGGGAATTTTAGTCTAATCTTTTTATTAGGAATTTGAGGCTCCCAAGAAGGTACCTAAAGGATAGAGGGAGGTCTTTGTATAATTTTTCCTTACTATGGGCTTCACAACCATCTACCCGGGTCATTAAAGGGGCGCTGAATCGAGCGGCGGTGGGGAATTTTTGATGCGATCACTCGTTCGTGAGTTATAGTCCCAAATGAGTTTGGGCTTTTTAAGGGAAATTTATAGTCTATTTTTGTTTTTTAATAGGAATTTGAGGCTCCCCAGGGGTACCCTACAAGGATAGAGGGAGGTCTTGTATAATTTTTCTTTACTATGGGCTTCCACTAACCATCTACCCGGGTCAGTCAAGGGGCGCTGAATCGAGCGGCGGTGGGGGATTTTTGATCCGTCATTCGTTCGTGAGTTATAGTCAAAATGAGTTTGGGCTTTTTAGGGGAAATTTAGTCTATTTTTCTTTTTTAGGAATTTGAGGCTCCCCAGAAGTACCTAAAAGGATAGAGGGAGGTCTTCGTATAATTTTTTACTCTGGGCTTCCACCAACCATCTACCCCGGTCATTCAGGGGGCGGAATCGAGCGGCGGTGGGGGGATTTTTTGATGCGATCACTCGTCGTCCGTGAGTTATAGTCAAAATAGAGTTTGGGCTTTTTAAGGGAAATTTAGTCTATTTTTCCTTTTTTATTAGGAATTTGAGGCTTCCCCAGAGGTACCTAAAAGGATAAGATCGGAGGTCTTTTGTATAATTTTTCTTTACTTTGGGCTTCCACCAACCATCTACCCGGGTCTCATTCAAGGGGCGCTGAATCGAGTGGCGGTGGGGGATTTTTGATGCGATCACTCGTTCGTGAGTTAAATCAAAATGAGTTTGGGCTTTTAAGGGAAATTTAGTCTATTTTTCTTTTTTATTAGGAATTTGAGGCTCCCCAGAGGTACCTAAAAGGATAGAGGGAGGTCTTTGTATAATTTTTCTTTACTATGGGCTTCCACCAACCATCTACCCCGGGTCATTCAAGGGGCGCTGAATCGAGCGGCGGTGGGGGATTTTTTGATGCGATCACTCGTTCGTGAGTTATAAGTCAAATGAGTTTGGGCTTTTTTAAGGGAAATTTAGTCTATTTTTCTTTTTTATTAGGAATTTGAGGCTCCCAGAGGTACCGAAAAGGATAGAGGGGAGGTCTTTGTATAATATTTCTTTACTATGGGCTTCCACCTACCATCTACCCGGGTCATTCCAGGGGCGCTGAATCGAGCGCCGGTGGGGGATTTTTGATGCGATCACTCCTTCGTGAGTTAAGTAAAATGAGTTATGGGCTTTTTAAGGGAAATTTAGTCTAAATTTTTGTTTTTTATTAGGATTTTGAGGCTTCCCCAGAGGTACCTAAAAGGATAGAGGGAGGTCTTGTAATAAATTTTTTTCTTACTATGGCTTCCAACCAACCATCTACCCGGTCAATTCAAGGGGCGCTGATCGGCGGCGGTGGGGGATTTGTGATGCGATCACTCGGTCGTGAGTTATAGTCAAAATGAGTTTGGGCTTTTAAGGGAAATTTAGTCTATTTTTCTTTTTTATTAGGAATTTGGCTCCCCAGAGGTACTTAAAAGGATAGAGGGAGGTCTTTGTATATCGCATTCTATTCTTTACTATAGGCTTTCGCACCAACCATTGCCTACCCCACGGTTGCAATTCAAGGGGCGCAGATCGGTAGCGGCGGTGAAGTATTTCTTGATCATACTGCGTCTCGTGCGAAGTATGTCAAAATGAGTTTGGCTTTTTAAGGGAAATTTAGTCTATTTTTTTTTTGTTTTTTATTAAGAATTTGAGGCTCCCCAGAGGTACCTAAAGGATAGAGGGAGGAGGTCTTTGTATAATTTTCTTTACTATGGGCTTCCACCAACCATCTACCGGGTCATTCAAAGGGGCGCTGAATCGAGCGGCGGTGGGGGATTTTTGATGCGATCACATCGTTCGTGAGTTATAGTCAAAAGAGTTTTGGGCTTTTTTAAGGGAAATTTAGTCTATTTTTCTTTTTTATTAGGAAATTTGAGGCTCCCCAGAGGTAGATCGGAAGAGCAAGAGGGAAGGTCTTTTGTATAATTTTTCTTTACTTTGGGCTTCCACCCATCTACCCGTGTCATTCAAGGGGCGCTGAATCGAGCGGCGGTGGGGGAATTTTGATGCGATCACTCCGTTCGTGAGTTAAAGTCAAAATGAGTTTGGGCTTTTAAGGGAAATTTAGTCTATTTTTCTTTTTATTAGGAATTTGAGGCTCCCCAGGGGTACCTAAAAGGATAGAGGGAGGTCTCTGTATAATTTTTCTTAGTAACAGCTCCCGACAACCATCTATCCCGGTCATTCAAGGGGCGCTGAATCGAGCGGCGGTGGGGGATTTTTTGATGCGATCACTCGTTCGTGAGTTATAGTCAAAAGAGTTTGGGTTTTTTAAGGGAAATTTAGTCTATTTTTCTTTTTTATATTAGGAATTTGAGGCTCCCCAGAGGTACCTAAAGGATAGAGGGAAGGTCTTTGTTATAATTTTTCCTTTACTATGGGCTCACCAACCCATCTACCCGGGTCCATCAAGGGGCGCTGAATCGAGCGGCGGTGGGGGATTTTTGAAGCGATCACTCGTTCGTGAGTTATAGTCAAAATGAGTTTTGGGCTTTTTAAGGGAAATTTAGTCTTCCGATCTTTTTATTAGGAATTTGAGGCTCCCAAGAGGTACCTAAAAAGGATTGAGGGAGGTCTTTGTATAATTTTTCTTTAATATGGGCTTCCATCCCAAACCATCGTACCCGGGTCATTCAAGGGCGCTGAAATCGAGCGGCGGTGGGGGATTTTGATGCGATCACTCGTTTTGAGTTATAGTCAAAAAGATTTTTGGGGTTTTTTTTAAGGGAAATTTAGTCTATTTTTCTTTTTTATAGGAATTTTAGGCTCCCAGAGGCCTAAAAGGATAGAGGGGGTCTTTGAAATTTTTCTTTTCTATGGGGTTTCCCCAACCACTACCCCGGGGCATTCAAGGGGCGCTGAATCGAGCGGCGGTGGGGATTTTTTTATGCGATCACTCGTTTTGAGGGTTTTAGCAAAATGAGTTTGGGCTTTTTAAGGAAAAAATTGTCTATTTTTTTTTTTTTAGGAATTTGAGGCTCCCCCGGGTTACCTAAAAAGGGTAGAGGGAGGCTTTTTATAATTTTTCTTTTCTATGGCTTCCACCAACCATCTTCCCCGGGGCATTCAAGGGGGGCGAATTGAGCGGGGGGTG
Organism: Tetmemena sp. SeJ-2015; assembly: GCA_027382625.1. NCBI lineage: Eukaryota > Ciliophora > Spirotrichea > Sporadotrichida > Oxytrichidae > Tetmemena > Tetmemena sp. SeJ-2015. Next base: position 15,860 of record JAJKFJ010001171.1, read on the forward strand.
GGGGATTTTTTTGCGATCACCGTTCGTAGTTTAGTCAAAATGGTTTGGGGTTTTTAAGGGAAATTTAGTCTATTTTTTTTTTTATTAGGGAATTTTAGGGTCCCCAGGGTACCCAAAAATAGAGGGAGGTTTTTTTAAAATTTTTTTTTATATGGGCTTCACCAACCATCTACCCG
>JAJKFJ010001205.1:0-12103 GCA_027382625.1 Tetmemena sp. SeJ-2015
GAGCAAATACCTTAAATGCCCCATTTTCAAATTTTTGCATGCGCTGTATCTCTGCAGCACTTAATTTAACCCAGTGCTAAAAATTTTGTTTGAAAAACGATTTAGGACCCCGAATTACCCCGGGTTGAGATGTGAAACATGCAGGTGCGGGGTTTACTCGGCCGAAAAAGAGCCCAAAGTGAATTTGGACATGCTTGAAATTTTTTAATTTTTTACATTTTTTTTTGCCCCAAAAAAAACCATCAATTTTTGATTTTAAAAGCTCCCAAAACGATAGGGTTAGGTGTTAAATAGACCTGAAAAATATTGGGTTTTTATCTTTCCCTTTACTCGATTTTTTCTAAAAAAAAAGGATAAAAGAGCAAGTTTAAAAAAGCCCCCCCTTTTCAATTTTTTGCATGCGCTTATCTCTGCAGGGACTTATCAGCGGTGCTAATTTTGTCGAAAAACGATTCAGGGGCCCCAATTTACCCCGGCCCGGGTTGGAAAATGTAGAGATATGCAGGTGCCCGGGAAAACAGCTGGCGCGAAAACGAGCCCAAAACTGAATTTTGGACATGCTTGAAAATTTTTAAATTTTTTTACATTTTTTTTTGACCCCAAAATTCACCATTTGAGATTTTCGATTTAACCCCTCCCAAATCGATAGATAGGTGTTAACTAGACGACCTGAAAAAATATGGTTTTCATCTTCTTCACTCGATTAAGGTCAAAAAATGGGATCAACGAGCAAGTACCTTAAATGCAGCATTTTCAATTTTCTCATGCGCTGTATCTCTGCAGGCAATCATCAGCGAGTGCTAATTTTGTCGAAATGCGATTGAGGGACCCCGAATTACCCCGGATTGCAGATGTAGAGATCATGCACGTGCGGGATCAGTTCGGCGCGAAAACGAGCCCAAAGCTGAATTTGGGCCTTCAAGAAATTTTCAATTTTCACATTTTTTCGACCAAAAATCACCATCGAGAATTTCGATTCAACCTCTCCAAATCGATAGATTAGGTGTTAACTAGACCTGAAAAATATGGTTTTCATCTGCTTCACTCGATTTAGGTCAAAAAATGGATCAACGAGCAAGTACCTTTAATGCAGCATTTTTTCAATTTCCGCATGCGCTGTATCTCTGCAGGCACTTATCACGCGAGTGCTAATTTTGTCGAAATCCGAATTCAGGGACCCCCGAATTACCCCGGGTCTGCACGATGTAGAAAGATCATTGCACGTGCGGGATCAGCTCCGCGCGAAAACGAGCCCAAAGCTGAATTTTGGGCACTGCTTGAATATTTTCCACTTTTGACATTTTTTCGAACACAAATTCACCATCGAGCTTCTTCGACTTCAACGCTCCAAATCGCATAATGATTTCAGGCTTTTAACCTAGACCTGAACAAATATGGTTTTCACCTGCCTTCATTCGATCTAAGGCTAAAAATGGGACCAAAGAGCAGTACCTTAATGCCGGCATCTTTCAACTTTCGCATGTCGCTGTTCTCTCCAGGCACTTATCACGAGTGCCTATATTTTGTGAAATACGATTCAGGGACCCGAATTACCAATTACCCCGGGTTGCCGATGTAGAGATCATGCAGGTGCGGGATCAGCTCGGCGCGAAAACGAGCCCAAGCTGAATTTGGGGATATGCTTGAAATTTTCAATTTTGACCATTTTTTCGAAAAAACCAAATTCACCATCGAGCCTTTTCCGATTAACCGCTCCAAATTGAAGATTAGGTGCTTAACTGACTGAAAAAAATATGGTTTTCATCTGCTTCACTCGATTAATGTCAAAAAATGGGATCACGAGCAAGTACTTAAATGCAGCATTTTTCAATTTTCGGCATGCGCTGTAACTCTGCAGGCACTTATCAGCGAGTGCTAATTTTGGTCGAAATACGATTCAGGGACCCCCGAATTTCCCGGGTTGCCGATGTAGAAGATCATGCCAGGTGCGGATCAGCTCGGCGCGAAACACGAGCCGCAAAGCTGAAATTTTGGCCCTTCAAGAAATTTTCAATTTTGACATTTTTTCGACAAAAATTCACCATCGAGCTTTTCGATTTAACCGCTCCAAATCGATAGATTAGGTGTTAACTAGAACTGAAAAATATGGTTTTCACCTGCCTCACCGATTAAGGTCAAAAAATGGGACCAACGACAAGTACCTTAATGCAGCATTTTCAATTTTCGCATGCGCTGTATCTTGAGGCACTTATCAAGCGAGTGCTAATTTGTCGAACATACGATTCAGGACCCGATTACCTCCGGGTTGCCCGATGTAAGGATCATCGCAGGTGCGGGATCATGCTCGGCGCGAAACGAGCCCAAAAGCTGAAATTTGGGCATGCCTTGAAATTTTCAAATTTTGACATTTTTCGAACCAATTCACATCGAGCTTTTCGATTTAACCGCTCCAAATCGATAGATTAGCGGTGTTAACTAGACCTGAAAAATATGGTTTTTACCCTGTTTCACTCGATTAAGGTCAAAAAAGTGGACAACGAGCAAGTTACCAATTAAAAATGCAGCTTTTCATGTTTCGCATCGCGCTGTATTCTCTGCAGGCACTTTTCAGCGAGTGGGCTAATTTTGTCGAAATACGATCAGGGACCCCGAATTACCCCGGGTTGCCGATGTAGAGATCATGCAGGTGGGGGATCAGCTCGGCGCGAAAAACGAGCCAAAGCTGATTTGGGCATGCTTGAAAATTTCACATTTTGACATTTTTTTTCACCAAAAATTCACCATCGAGCTTTTCGATTTAACCGCTCCAAATCGATTGATTAGGTTTAACTAGACCTGAAAATATGGTTTTCACCTGCCCTTCACTCGATTAAGGTCAAAAAAGGAACCAACGAGCAGTACCTTAAATGCAGCATTTTCAAATTTTCGCATGCGCTGTTTCTCTGCAGGCACTTATCAGCGAGTGCCTAATTTTGTCGAAATACGTTCAGGGACCCCGAATTACCCCGGGTTGCGATCTGAGCCACGCAGGTGCGGGATCAGTTCGGCGCGAAAACGAACCCAAAGCTGAATTTGGGCATGCTTGAAAATTTTTCAATTTTGACATTTTTTTCGACCAAAATTCACCATCGAGCTTTTCGATTTAACCGCTCCAAATCGATAGATTAGTGTTAACTAGACCTGAAAATATGGTTTTCACCTGCTTCACTCGATTAAGGTCAAAATGGGACCGAACGGCAAGTACCTTATATGCAGCATTTTCAATTTTCGCATTCGTGTAACTCTGCAGGCACTTATCAGCGAGTGCCAATTTTGTCGAAATACGATTCAGGGACCCCGATTTACCCCGGGTTGCAGGATGTAGAGATCATGCAGGTGCGGGATCAGCTCGGCGAAAAAAACGAGCCCAAAGCTGAATTTGGGCATGCTTGAAATTTTCAAATTTGGACATTTTTTCGACCAAAATTCACCATCGAGCTTTTCGATTTAACCGATCCAAATCGATAGATTAGGTGTTAACTAGACCTGAAAAATTATGGTTTTCACTGCTTCACTCGATTAAGTCAAAAAATGGACCAACGCGCAAGTACCTTAAAGCAGCATTTTCAATTTTTCGCATGCGCTGTATCTGCAGGCACTTATCAGCGAGTGCTAATCTTTGTCGAAATACGATTTCAGGACCCCCGATTCCCCCGGTTGCCGATGTAGAGATCAGCAGTGGCGGGATCAGCTCGGCGCGAAAACGAGCCCAAAGCTGAATTTGGGCATGCTTGAAATTTTCAATTTTGACATTTTTTCGACAAAAATTCAATCGAGCTTTTCGATTTAACCGCTCCCCAAAATCGATAGATTAGGTGTTAATAGAACTGAAAAATATGGTTTTCACCTGCTTCACTCGATTAAGGTCAAAAAAATGGGACAACGAGCAAGTACCTTAAATGCAGCATTTTCATTTTTCGCATGCGCTGTTCTCTGCAGGCACTTATCAGCTAGTGCTAATTTTGTCGAAATACGAATTCAGGGACCCCGAATTACCCCGGTTGCAGATGTAGAGATCATGCAGGTGCGGGATCAGCTCGGCGCGAAAACGAGCCCAAAGCTGAATTTGGGGCATGCTTGAAATTTTCAATTTGACATTTTTTCGAACAACAATCTCACATCGATGCTTTTCGATTACCCGCTCCAAATCGATTCGATTAGTTTAATAGAACCTGAAAAAAATAAATGGTTTCACCTGCTTCACCTCGATTAAGGTCAAAAAATGGGACCAACGAGCAAGTACAAATGCAGCATTTTCATTTTTCGCATGCGCTGTATCTCTGGAGGCACTTATCAGCGAGTGCTAAATTTTGTCGAAATACGATTCAGGACCCCGAATTACCCCGGGTGCAGATGTAGAGATGATGCAGGTGCGGATCAGTCGGGCGAAAAAACGAGCCCCAAGCTGAATTTGGGCATGCTTGAAATTTTCAATTTGGACATTTTTCGACCAAAATTCACCATCGAGCTTTTCGATTTAACCGCCTCCAAATCGATAGATTAGTGTTAACTAGAACTGAAAAATATGGTTTTCACCTGCTTAACTCGATTAAGGTCAAAAAATGGGATCGAACGAGCAAGTACCTTAAATGCAGCATTTTCGCATGCGCTGTATCCTGCAGGCACTTATCAGCGAGTGCTAATTTTGTCGAAATTAACGATTCAGGGACCCCGAATTACCGCGGGTTGCGATGTAGAGATCATGCAGGTGCGGGATCAGCTCGTCGCGAAAACGAGCCCAAAAGCTGAATTTGGGCTGCTTGAAATTTTCAAATTTTGACATTTTTCGAACCAAAATCACCATCGAAGCTTTTCGATTAACCGCCCAATCGATAATTAGGTGTTACACTTAGACCGAAAAATATGGTTTTCACCTGCTTCACTCGATTAAGGTCAAAAAATGGATCAACGAGCAAGTACCTAAATGCAGCATTTTCCAATTTTCCGGATGCGCTGTATCTCTGCAAGCACTTATCAGCGAGTGCTACTTTTTGTCAAAATACGATTCAGGGACCCCGAATTACCCGGGGTTGCCGATGTAGAGATCATGCAGGTGGCGGGATCAGCTCGCGCGAAAACAGCCAAAAGCTGAATTTGGGCCATGGCTGGAAATTTCAATTTTGAAACATTTTTTCGACCAAAATTTCAACCATGCGAGCTTTTCGATTTAACCGCTCCAAATCGATAGATTAGGTGTTACTAGACCTGAAAAATATGTTTTTCACCTGCTTCACTCGATTCAGGTCAAAAAATGGGATCAAACGAGCAAGTACCTAAAATGCAGCATTTTCCAATTTTCGCATGCGCTGTATCTCTGCAGACTTCTCAGCGAGTGCTAATTTTGTCGAAATACGATTCAGGGACCCCGAATTACCCCGGGTTGCCGATGTAGAGATCATGCAGGTGCGGGATCAGCTCGGCGCGAAAACGAGCCCAAAGCTGAATTTGGGCATGCTTGAAATTTTCAATTTGGACATTTTTTCGACCAAAATTCACCATCGAGCTTTTCGATTCAACCGCTCCAAATCGATAGATTAGGTGTTAACTAGACCTGAAAAATATGGTTTTCACCTGCTTCACTCGATTAAGGTCAAAAAATGGGACCAACGAGCAAGTACCTTAAATGCCGCATTTTCAATTTTCGCATGCGCTGTACTCTCCTGCAGGCACTTCATCAGCGAAGTGCTAATTTTTGTCGAAATACGATTCAGGGGACCCGAATTACCCCGGGTTGCCGATGTAGAGATCTGCACGTGCGAGATCAGCTCGGCGCGAAAACGAGCCCAAAAGCTGAATTTGGGCATGCTTGAAATTTTTTCATTTTTGACATTTTTTCGACCAAAATTCACCATCGGCTTTCTCGATTTAAACCGCTCCAAATCGATTAGCACTTAGGTGTTTACACTAGACCTGAAAAAATATGGTTTTCACCTGCTTCACTCGATTTAAGGTCAAAAAATGGACCAACGTAACAAGACCTTAAATGGCAGCATTTTCAATTTTCGCATGCGCTGTATCTCTGCAGGCACTTATCAGCGAGTGCTAATTTTGTCGAAATACGATTCAGGGACCCCGAATTACCCCGGGTTGCAGATGTAGAGATGATGCACGTGCGGGATCAACTCGGCACGAAAACGAGCCCAAAGCTGAATTTGGACCTACCACAAATTTTCAATTTTGACATTTTTTCGACCAAAAATCACCACCGAGATTTTCGATTTAACCGCTCCAAATCGATAGATTAGGTGTTAACTAGACCTGAAAAATATGGTTTTCATCTGCTTCTTCACTCGATTAAGGTCAAAAAATGGGATCAACGAGCAAGTACCTTAAATGCAGCATTTTCATTTTCGCATGCGCTGTATCTCTGCAGGCGCACTTATCAGCGAGTGCTAATTTGTCGAAAATACGATTCAGGGACCCCGAATTACCCGGGTTGCAGATGTAGATCATGCAGGTGCGGGATCAGCTCGGCGCGAAAAAGAGCCCAAAGCTGATTATGGGCATGCTTGAAATTTTAATTTTGACATTTTTTCGAACCAAAATTCACCATCGAGCTTTTCGATTTAAGCGCTCCAAATCGATAGATTACGTGTTAACTAGACCTGAAAAATATGGTTTTCACCTGCTTTACTCGATTAAGGTCAAAAAAATGGGATCAACGACCAAGTACCTTAAATGCAGCATTTTCCCATTTTGCATTGCGCGTATCTCTGCAGGCACTTACCAGCGAGTGCTAATTTTGTCGAAATACGATTCAGGGCTCCCGAATTACCCCGGGTTGCCGATTAGAGATATGCAGGTGCGGGATCAGCTTCGGCGCGAAAACGAGCCCAAAGCTGAATTGGACATGCTTGAAATTTTTCAATTTTGAACATTTTTTCGACCAAAATTCACCATCGAGCTTTTCGATAACCGCTCCAATCGATAGATTAGGTGTTAACTAGACTTGAAAAATTTGTCACCTGCTTCACTCGATTAAGGTCAAAAATGGGACCAACGAGCAAGTACCTTAAATGCAGCATTTTCAATTTTGGCATGCGCTGTATCTCTGCAGGCCCTCGCGAGTGCTAATTTGTCGAAATACGATTCAGGACTCCGAATTACCTTGCCGATGTAAGATTCATGCAGGGTGCGGATGCAGCTCGGCGCGAAAAACGAGCCCAGCTGAATTTGGGCATGCTTGAAATTTTCCATTTTGACATTTTTTCGAATACCAAATCACCAATCGAGCTTTTTTCGATTCAACCGCTCCAAATCGTTAGATTAGGTGTTAACTAGACCTCTGAAAAATATGGTTTCACCTGCTCTTCACTCGATTAAGGTCAAAAAATGGGACCAACGAGCAAGTACCTTAAATCATTTTCAATTTTCGCATGCGCTGTATCACTGCAGGCACTTATCAGCGAGTGCTAATTTTGTCGAAATACGATTCAGGGACCGGGAATTACCCCGGGTTGCCGATGTAGAGATCATGCAGGTGCGGGATCAGCTCGGCGCGAAAACGAGCCCAAAGCTGAATTTGGGCATGCTTGAAATTTTCAATTTTGACATTTTTTCGACCAAAATTCACCATCGAGCTTTTCGATTTAACCGCTCCAAATCGATAGATTAGGTGTTAACTAGACCTTAAAAATATGGTTTTCACCTGCTTCACTCGATTAAGGTCAAAAAATGGGACCAACGAGCAAGTACCTTAAATGCAGCATTTCAATTTTCGCATGCGCTGTAACTCTGCAGTCACTTATCAGCGAGTGCTAATTTTGTCGAATACGATTCAGGACCCCGAATTACCCCGGTTGCAGATGTAGAGATCATGCAGGTGCGGGATCAGTTCGGCACGAAAAAAACGAGCCCAAAGCTGAATTGGGCATGCTTGAAATTTTCAATTTTGACATTTTTCGACCAAAATTCACCATCGAGCTTTTCGATTTAACCGCTCCAAAATCGATAGATTTGTTAACTAGACCTTAAAAATATGGTTTTCACAACTGCTTCACTCGATTAAGGTCAATAAAATGGGACCAACGAGGCAAGTACCTTAAAATGCAGATTTTCACATTTTCGCATGCCTGTATCTTGCAGGCACTTATACGAGTGGCAATTTTGTCGAAATACGATTCAGGGACCCCGAATTGCGAATTACCCCGGGTTGCCGATGTAGAGATCATGCAGGTGCGGGATCAGCTCGGCGCGAAAACGAGCCCAAAGCTGAATTTGGGCATGCTTGAAATTTTCAATTTTGACATTTTTTCGACCAAAATTCACCATCGAGCTTTTCGATTTAACCGCTCCAAATCGATAGATTAGGTGTTAACTAGACCTGAAAAATATGGTTTTCACCTGCTTCACTCGATTAAGGTCAAAAACTGGCGACCAACAGCAAAGTACCTTCATGCAGCAATTTCAATTTTCCCATGCGCTGTATCTCTGCAGGCACTTATCAGCGAGTGCTAATTTTGTCGAAATACGATTCAGGGACCCCGAATTACCCCGGGTTGCCGATGTAGAGATCATGCAGGTGCGGGATCAGCTCGGCGCGAAAACGAGCCCAAAGCTGAATTTGGGCATGCTTGAAATTTTCAATTTTGACATTTTTTCGACCAAAATTCACCATCGAGCTTTTCGATTTAACCGCTCCAAATCGATAGATTAGGTGTTAACTAGACCTGAAAAATATGGTTTTCACCTGCTCAACGAGCAAGTACCTTAAATGCAGCATTTTCAATTTTCGCATGCGCTGTATCTCTGCAGGCACTTATCAGCGAGTGCTAATTTTGTCGAAATACGATTCAGGGACCCCGAATTACCCCGGGTTGCCGATGTAGAGATCATGCAGGTGCGGGATCAGCTCGGCGCGAAAAACGATGCCCAAACTGAATTGGCCATGCTTTGAAATTTTCAATCTTTTGAATTTTTTCGACCAAAAATTCACACATCGAGCTTTTCGATTTAACCGCTCCAAATCGATAGATTGGTGTTAACTAGACCTGAAAAATATGGTTTTCACCTGCTTCACTCGATAAGGGTCAAAAAATGAATGGGATCAACGCGCAAGTACCTTAAATGCAGCATTTTCAATTTTCGCATGCGCTGTATCTCTGCAGCCACTTATCGCGAGTGCTAATTTTGTCGAAATACAGATCGGAACGAATTACCCCGGGTTGCCGATGTAGAGATCATTGCAGGTGCGGGATCAGCTCGGCGCGAAAAGACGAGCCCAAAGCTAATTTTGGGCATGCTTGAAATTTCAATTTGACATATTTTTTCGACCAAAATTCAACCAATCGAGCTTTTTCGATTTACGCTTCCAAATCGATGATTAGGTGTTAACTAGACTGAAAAAATATGGTTTTCAACCTGCTTCACTCGATTAAGGTCAAAAAATGGGACCAACGAGCAAGTACTTAAATGCAGCATTTTCAATTTTCGCATGCGCTGTATCTCTGCAAGCACTTATCAGCGAGTGCTTAAATTTTGGTCGAAATACGATTCCAGGGACCCGAATGCGAATTACCCCGGGTTTGCCGATGTAAGAGATCATGCAGCGTTGCGGGATCAGCATCGCGCGAAAACGACCCAAAGCTGAATTTTGGGCATGCTTGAATTTTCAATTTTGACATTTTTTCCGACCAAATTCACCAATCGGAGCTTTTCGATTTAACCGCCTCCAATCGTAGATTAGGTGTTAACTAGGCCTGAAAAATATGGTTTCACCTGCTTCACTCGATTAAGGTCAAAAAATGGAATCAACGAGCTACCTTAAATTCAGCATTTTCAATTTTCGCATGCGCTGTATCTCTGGAGGCACTTACAGCGAGTGTTAATTTTGTCGAAATACGATTCAGAGACCCCGAATTACCGGGTTGCGATGTAGAGATCATGCACGTGCGGGATCAGCTCCGCGCGAAAACGAGCCCAAAGCTGAATTTGGGCATGCTTGAAATTTTCATTTTTGACATTTTTTCGACCAAAATTTCACGCAACGAGCTTTTTGATTTAAACGTCCCAAATCGATAGATTAGGTGTTAACTAGACCTGAAAAAATATGGTTTTCACCTGCATCACTCGATTAAGGTCAAAAAATGGAATCAACGAGCAAGTACCTTTAATGCAGCATTTTCAATTTTCGCATGCGCTGTATCACTGCAGCACTTATCAGCGAGTGCTAATTTTGTCGAAATACGATTAGGGACCAGCGAATTACCCCGGTTGCCGATGTAGAGATCCATGCAGGTGCGGGTCAGCTTCGGCGCGAAAACGAGCCCAAAGCTGAATTTGCGGCATGCTTGAAATTTTCAATTTTGACATTTTTTTTCGACCCCAAAATTTCACCATCGAGAATTTCGATTCCTCCGCTCCAAATCGATAGATTAGGTTTTAACTAGACCTGAAATATGGTTTTCACCTGCTTCACTCGATTAAGGTAAAAAAATGGGATCAACGAGCAAGTACCTTAAATGCAGCTTTTTCAATTTTCGCATGCGCTGTATCTCTGCAGGCACTTATCAGCGAGTGCTAATTTGTCAAATACGAATTCAGGGACCCCGCAATTATCCCCGGGTTCGATGTAGACGATCATGGCAGGTCGGGATCAGCTCGGCGCGCACACGAGCCCAAAGCTGAAATTTGGGGCAGCTTGAAATTTTCAATTTTGACATTTTTTCGAACCAAAATTCACCATCGAGCTTTTCGATTTAAAAACCGCTCCAAATCGATAGAATTAGGTGTTAACTAGACCTGAAAAATATTGTTTTCACCTGCTTCACTCGATAAGGTCAAAAAATGGGACGCAACGACAGTACCTTAATCGAGTGAAGCAGGTGAAAAATATTTTTCAGGTCTAGTTTAAAACCCCAAACTATCGATTTGGAGCGGTTAAAAGAAAACTCGTGGTGAATTTTGGTCGAAAAAATGTCAAAATTGGAAAATTTTTAAGCATCCCCAAACAGCTTTTGGGGTCGTTTTTTCGCGCGATGATCCCGCACCTGCATTCTCTACATCGGGAACCCGGGGTAAATTTGGGGGCCCTGAATCGTATTTTACAAAATTAGCACTCGCTGATGTGCCTGAGAGATACAGCGCATCGAAAATTGAAATGCTGCATTTTAAAGGGACTTCTCGTTTTCCCATTTTTTGACTTAATCGAGTGAAGCAGGTGAAAAACCCTATTTTTCAGGTCTAGTTTAAAACCTAATTATCGATTTGGAGCGGTTAAATGAAAACTCGATGGTGATTTTTGGGCGAAAAAATGTAAAAAATTTAAAATTTCAAGCATGCCCAAAATTTAGCTTTGGGGTCGTTTTTTCGCCGAGTGATCCCCCACCTGATATCCACATCGAACCCGGGGTTTAATTCGGGGTCCTAAACGTATTTGACAAAAATTTGCACTCGCTGATAAGTGCCTGAGAGAAAAGCGCATGCGAAAATTGAAAAAGCTGCATTTAAAGGGATTGTCGTTTTCCCCTTTTTTGACCTTTTAAACGAGTGAAAAAGGTGAAAAACCCTATTTTTTAGGGCTAGTTAACACCTAATCTTCGATTTTGGGGCGGTTAAAAACGAAAATCATGGTGATTTTGGTCGAAAAATTAAAAAAGAAATTTTAAGATGCCCCAAATTCAGCTTTGGGGTCGTTTTTGGCGAGTGATCCCCCAGCATATCTCTACATCGAACCCGGGGGAATTCGGGGGCCCCCTGTATTTTGACAAAAATTTGATCGCTGATAAGTGCCTGAAGATCAGCGCATGCAAAAAATTTAAAAGTGCTTTAAGGTCTTGCCGTTGGTCCCCTTTTTTTTACCCTTAATCGAGTAAGCAGGTGAAAAACCCTATTTTTCATTATTAAAAAAAAAAAAACTTCGATTTGGAGGGTTAAATCGAAAACTCGTGGTGAATTTTGGGTCGAAAAAAAGTCAAAATTGAAAATTTCAAACATGCCAAATTCAGCTTTGGGCTGTTTTTGCGCCCAGTTTATCCCGCACTGCAAATTCACATCGCAACCCCCGGGGGAATTCTCCCTGAATCGTATTTCGAAAAATTAGCACTCGCTGATAAGTGCTGCAGAGTCAGCGCATCGAAAATTGAAAATGCTGCATTTAAGGTAC
>JAJKFJ010001231.1:0-12982 GCA_027382625.1 Tetmemena sp. SeJ-2015
TTTCCCCTTTAAAAACCCCCAACCTTTTAAATTTTTCAAACATGGGTTAAATCCACCCCCGGCGCATCAAAACCCCCCATGCCCCGGAAGGGTTGGGAAGCCCGGTAAGGTTTAAGCCCCCTTAATGATTTTCAAAACCTCAAAACCTTTTAAAAACTGGGGGCCTAAATTTCCTTAAAAACAAAATATCTAAATTTCCCCAAAAAAAAACCATTTATCCCACCCAACCCATTACGCCCAAAAAACCCCCCGGGTTGTAGCGCCTTAATAGAATTTGGGGGCCCTATGTTTAGTATTCGACCCCCTCAATTCCTTAAGAAAAGGGACTCAAATTCCTTAAAAACAAACTATTTCCTCAAAACCCAAACTCATTTGACTATAACTCACGAACGAGTGTCGCATCAAAAATCCCCCACCGCCGCTCGATTCAGCGCCCTTGATGACCCGGGTAGATGGTGGAAGTCCATAAAAAAAATTATACAAAGATCCTCCTCTATCCTTTATTCCTCTGGGGACCTCAAATTCCTAATAAACAACAAAAAAGTCAAATTTCCTAAAAACCAGACTCAGTTTGCTATAACTCAAAAACGTGCACCGCATCAAAAATCCACCGCCCTCGATTCCAGGCCCCTTGAATGACCGGTGGTAAGGGTGGTGGAAGCCAATAGTAAAAGAAAACTTATACAAAGACTCCTCTTTTCCTTTTAGGACCTCGGGCCCAAATTCCTAATAAAAACAAAAATAGTCTAAATTTCCCTCAAAAACCCAAAACTCATTTTGACTATAACTCACGAACGAGTGATCGCATCAAAAATCCCCCACCGCCGCTCGATTCAGCGCCCCTTGAATGACCCGGTAGATGGTGGTGGAAGCCCATAGTAAAGAAAAATTATACAAAGACCTCCCTCTATCCTTTTAGTCCTCTGGGAGCCTCAAATTCCTAATAAAAAACAAAAATAGACTAAATTTCCCTAAAAACCCAAAACTCATTTTGACTATAACTCACGAACGAGTGATCGCATCAAAAATCCCCCACCGCCGCTCGATTCAGCGCCCCTTGAATGACCCGGGTAGATGGTGGTGGAAGCCCATAGTAAAGAAAAATTATACAAAACCTCCCTCTTATCCTTTTAGGTACCTTGGGGAGCCTCAAAATTTCCCAATAAAAAACAAAAATAGACTAAATTTCCCTTAAAAAGCCCAAACTCATTTTGACTATAACTCACGAACGAGTGATCGCATCAAAAATCCCCACCGCCGCTGCCGATTTAGCCGCCCCTTGAACTGACCGGGTAGATGGGTGGTGGAAGCCCATAGTAAAAAAAAATTATACAAAGACCTCCCTCTATCCTTTTAGTTACCTCTGGGAGCCTCAAATTCCTAATAGAAAAAACAAAAATAGTCTAAAATTTCGCTCAAAAACCCAAAACTCATTTTGACTATAACTCCCGAACGAGTGATCGCATCAAAAAATCCCCCACCGCGCTCCATTCAGCGCCCCTTGAATGACCCGGTAATGGGTGGTGGAGAAGTCCATTATAAAGAAAAAAATATACAAAACCCCCTCTTATATCCTTTTAGTTACCTCTGGGGAGCCTAATTCTAATAAAAAACAAAAAATAGTGGTCTAAAATTTCGCTCACAAAAACCAACCAAAACTCATTTTGACTATAAACTCACGAACGAGTGATCGCATCAAAAAATCCCCCAACCGCCGCTCGATTCAGCGCCTTGAATGACCCGGGTAGATGGTGGGAAGCCCAAAGTAAAGAAAAATTATACAAAAACCTCCCTCTATCCTTGTACCTCTGGGGAGCCTAAAATTCCTAATAAAAAACAAAAATAGTCTAAATTTGCTCAAAAACCCAAAACTCCATTTTGACTATACTCACGAAGAGTATCGCATCAAAAACCCCCACCGCCCTCGATCAAGCGCCCCTGAAGACCCGGGTAGAGGGTGTGGTGGAAATCCATAGTAAAGAAAAATTATACAAAGACCTCCCTCTATCCTTTAGGTACCTCTGGGGAGCCTCAAATTCCTAATAAAAAAAAAAAATAGTCTAAATTTTGCTCAAAAACCAAAACTCATTTTGACTATAACTCACGAACGATGTGATCGCATCAAAAAATCCCCCACCGCCGCTCGATTCAGCGCCCCTTGAATGACCCCGGTAGATGGTTGTTCCATATTAAAGAAAAATTATACAAAGACCTCCCTCTATCCTTTTAGGTACCTCTGGGAGCCTCAAATTCCTAATAAAAAACAAAAATAGTCTAAATTTCGCTCAAAAACCCAAAACTCATTTTGACTATAACTCACGAAAGACCAGTGATCGCATCAAAAATCCCCCACCGGCCGCTCGATTCAGCGCCCCTTGAATGACCCGGGTAGATGGGTGGTGGAAGATCCATATAAAGAAAAATTATACAAAGAACCTCCCTCTATCCTTTAGGTACCTCTGGAGCCTCAAATTCCTAATATAAAAAAACAAAAATAGTCTAAATTACCCTCAAAAAAAACCCAAAATTCATTTTGACTATAACTCACGAACGAGTGAATCGCATCAAAATCCCCCACCGACCGCTCGATTCAGCGCCCCTGAATGACCCGGGATGGGTGGAAGTCCATAGTAAAGAAAAATATACAAAGACCTCCCTCTATCCTTTTAGGTACTTCTGGGGAGCCTCAAATTCCTAATAAAAAACAAAAATAGTCTTAAATTTCGCTCAAAAACCCAAACTCATTTTGACTAAACTCAACGAACGATGTGATCGCATCAAACATCCCCCACCGCCGCTCGATTCAGCGCCCTTGAATGACCCGGTAGATGGTTGTTGGGAAGCCCATAGAAAAGAAAAATTATACAAAGACCTCCCTCAATCCTTTTAGGTAGCCTCAAATTCGTAATAAAAAACAAAAATAGTCTAAATTCGGCTAAAAATCAAAACTCCATTTTGACATAACTCACGAACGAGTGATCGCATCAAAAATCCCCACCGCCGCTCGAATTCAGCGGCCCTTGAAATGACCCGTAGATGGTGTGGAAGTTCCATAGTAAGAAAAATTAAAAAGACCTCCTCTCTATCCTTTATAGGTACCTCTGGGGAGCCTCAGAAAATTCCTAATAAAAAACAAAAATAGTCTAAATTCGCTCAAAAACCCAAAACTCATTTTGACTATAACTCACGAACGAGTGATCGCATCAAAAACCCCAACCGCCGCTCGATTCAGCGCCCCTTGAATGACCCGGGTAGATGGTGGTGGAATCCCATAGTAAAAAAAAATTATACAAAGACCTCCCTCTATCCTTTTTGGTACCTCTGCTCAAATTCCCAATAAAAAACAAAAATAGTCTAAAATTTCCCTCAAAACCCAAAACTCATTTTTGACTATAACTCACGAACGAGTGATCGCATCAAAAATCCCCCACCGCCGCTCGATTCAGCGCCCTGTAATACCCGGGTAGATGGGTGTGAGTCCATAGTAAAGAAAAATTGTACAAAGACCTCCCTCTATGCTTTTAGGTACCTCTGGGGAGCCTGCAAATTCCTAATAAAAACAAAAATTAGTCTAAATTTGCCTCAAAAACCCAAAACTCATTTGACTATACTACGAACGAGTGATCGCATCAAAAATCCCCCACCGCCGCCCGATTCAGCGACCCTTGAATGACCCGGGTAGATGGGGTGGAAGTCCATAGTAAAAGAAAAATTATAACAAAGAACCCTCCCTCTATCCTTTAGGTACCTCTGGGAGCCTCAAATTCCTGATCTTAAAAAACAAAAATAGTCTAAATTTCGCTCAAAAACCCAAAACTCATTTTGACTATAACTCACGAACGAGTGATCACATCAAAAATCCCCCACCGCCGCTCGATTCACCGCCCCTTGAACCCGGTAAGTATGGTGGTGGAAGTCCATAGTAAAGAAAAATTATACAAAAACCTCCCTCTATCCTTTTAGGTACCTCTTGGGAGCCTCCAAAATTCCGAATAAAAAACAAAAAATAGTCTAAATTTCCCTCAAAAACCCAAACTCATTTTGACTAAAACTCACGGAACGAGCTGATTCGCATCAAAAAAATCCCCCACCGCCCTCGATGCAGCCGCCCCTTGAATGACCCGGTGAGATGGGTGTGAAAGGTCCATAGTAAGAAAAATTATACAAAGACCTCCCTCAATCCCTTTAAGGTACCTCTGGGGAGCCTCAATTCCTAATAAAAAACAAAAATAGTCTAAAGTTGGCTCAAAACCCAAAACTCATTTTGAATATAACTCACGAACGAGTGATCGCATCAAAAATCCCCCACGGCCGCTCGATTCAGCGCCCCTTGAATAACCCGGGAGATGGGGGTGGAAGTCCATAGTAAAGAAAAATATATACAAAGCCCTCCCTCTATCCTTTTAGGTACCTCCGGGGAGCCTCAAATTCCTAATAAAAACAAAAATAGTCTAAAATTTCGCTCAAAAACCAAACTCATTTTTGACTATAAACTCACGAACGAGTGATCGCAACAAAAATCCCCCACCGCCGCGCGATTCAGCCGCCCCTTGAATGACCGGGTAGATGGGTGTGGAATCCATAGTAAAGAAAGAAATTATATACAAAACCTCCTCTTATCCTTTTTTAGTACCTCTGGGGAGCCTCAAATTCCTAATAAAAAAACAAAAAAATAGTCTAAATTTCGCTCAAAAACCCAAAACTCATTTTGACTATAACTCACGAACGAGTGATCCCATCAAAAATCCCCCACCGCCGCTCGATTCAGCGCCCTGAATGACCCGGGTAGATGGTGGTGAAGTACCATAAGTAAAGAAAAAAATTATACAAGACATCCTCTATCTTAAGTAGGTACCTCTGGGAGCCTCAAAATTCCTAATAAAAAACAAAAATAGTCTTAAATTTCGCTCAAAAACCCAAAACTCATTCTGACTATAACTCACGAACGAGTGATCGCATCAAAAATCCCCCCACCGCCGCTCGATTCAGCGCCTCTTGAATGACCCGGGTAATAGGTGGTGGAAGTCCATAGTAAAGAAAAATTATACAAAGACCTCCCTCAATCCTTTTAGGTACCTCTGGGAGCCTCAAATTTCCTAATAAAAAACAAAAATAGTCTAATTTTCCCTCAAAAACCCAAAACTCATTTGACTATAACTCACGAACGCGTTGATCGCATCAAAATCCCCCACCGCCGCTCGATCAGCGCCCCTTGAATGACCGGGTTAGATGGTTGTCGGTCCATAGTAAAGAAAAATATACAAAGACCTCCCTCTATCCTTTTAGTACCTCTGGGAGCCTCAAATTTCCTAATAAAAAACAAAAAAAGTCTAAATTTGGCCCTCAAAAACCAAAAACTCATTTTGACTATAACTTACGAACGAGTGATCGCATCAAAAAAATCCCCCACCGCCGCTCGTTTCAGCGCCCCTTGAATGACCCGGGTAGATGGTGGTGGAAGTCCATAGTTAAAAAGAAAAATTATACAAAGGCCTCCCTCTATCCTTTTAGGTACCTCTGGGGAGCCTCAAATTCCTAATAAAAAAACAAAAATAGTCTAAATTTCGCTCAAAAACCCAAAACTCATTTTGACTATAACTCACGAACATGATTCGCCATCAAAAATCCCCCAACCGCCGCTCGATGTCAGCGCCCCTCTTGAATGACCCGGTAGATGGTTGGTGGTAGAAGTCCATAGTAAAGAAAAATTATACAAAGACTTCCCTCTATTTTAGGTACCTCTGGGAGCCTCAAATTCCTAATTAAAAACAAAAATAGTCCTAAATTTCCCTAAAAAACCCAAAACTCATTTTAACCAATAACTCACGAACGAGTGATCGCATCAAAAATCCCCCACCCCCGCTCCATTCAGCGCCCCTTGAATGACCCGGTAGATGGTTGTGAAGTCTATATATATATATATATATACAAGACCTCTCTATCGTTTAGTACCTCTGGGAGCCTCAAATTCCTAATAAAAAAACAAAAATAGTCTAAATTTCGCTCAAAAAACCCAAAACTCATTTTGACTAGTAACTCACGAACGAGTGATCGCATCAAAAATCCCCCAACGCCGCTCGATTCAGCGCCCCTTGAATGACCCGGTAGAATGGGTGGTGGAAGTCCATAGTAAAGAAAAATTATACAAAGACCTCCCTCTATCCTTGTATTACTCTGGGGAGCCTCAAATTCCTAATAAAAAACAAAAATAGTTTAAAATTTCCTTCAAAAACCCAAAACTCATTATGACTATAACTCTACGAACGAGTGATCGCATTCAAAAAATCCCCCACCGCCGCTCAATTCAGCGCCCCTTGAATGACCCGGGTAGATGGGTGGTGGGAAGTCCATAGAAAAAATTATTACAAAGACTCCCGCATCCTTTTAGTACCTCTGGGAGCCTCAAATTCCTAATAAAAAACAAAATAGTCTAAATTTCGCTCAAAAACCCAAAACTCATTTTTACTATAACTCACGAACGACTGATCGCATCAAAAATCCCCCACCGCCGCTCGACTCAGCGCCCCTTGAATGACCGGAGATGGTTGGTGGAAGCCCATATTAAAGAAAAATTATACAAAGACCTCCCTCTATCCTTTAGGTACCTCTGGGAGCCTCAAATTCCTAATAAAAAAACAAAAAATAGTCTAAATTCCCTCAAAAACCCAAAACTCATTTTGACTATAACTCACGAACGAGTGATCGCATCAAAAATCCCCCACCGCCGTTCGATTCAGCGCCCCTTGAATGACCCGGGTAGATGGGTGGTTGAAGTCCATAGTAAAGAAAAATTATACAAAGACCTCCCTCTATCCTTTTAGTACCTCTGGGAGCCTCAAATACCTAATAAAAACAAAAATAGTTCAAATTTCCGCTCAAAAAAAGCCCAAACTCATATTGACTATAACTCACGAACGAGTTATTCCCATCAAAAATCCCCCACCGCCGCTCGATCCAGCGCCCTAGAATGACCCGGGTAGATGGTGGTGGAAGTCCATAGTAAAGAAAAATTATACTAAGACCTCCCTCTACCTTTTAGGTACCTCTGGGGAGCCCCAAATTCCTAATAAAAAAACAAAAATAGTCTAAATTTCGCTCAAAAACCCAAAACTCATTTTGAATAAAACTCACGAACGAGTGATCGCATCAAAAAATCCCCCACCGCCGCTCGCATTCAGCGCCCCTGGAATACCCGGGTAGATGGTTGGTGGAAGCCCATAGTAAAAAAAAATTATACAAAGACCTCCCTCTATCCTTTTAGGTACCTCTGGGGAGCCTCAAATTCCTAATAAAAAACAAAAATAGACTAAATTTCCCTTAAAAAACCCAAACTCATTTTGACTATAACTCACGAACGAGTAGATCGCATCAAAAAATCACCCCACCCCGCGTCGATTCAGCCCCTTGAATACCCGGTAAAGATGTGTGGAAAGTCATAGTAAAAGAAAAATTATACAAAAGACCTCCTCCTATCCTTTTAGTACCTCTGGAGCCTAAATTCTAATAAAAAACAAAAATAGATTAAAATTCGCTCAAAAACCCAAAAACTCATTTTGACTATAACTCACGAACGAATGATCGCATCAAAAATCCCCCACCGCCGCTCAATTCAGCGCCCCTTGAATGACCGGGTAGATGGGTGGTGGAAGTCCATAGTAAGAAAAATTATACAAAGACCTCCCTCAATCCTTTGTACCTCCGGGGAGCCTCAAATTCCTAAAAATAAAAAAACAAAAATAGTTCTAAATTTCGCTCAAAACCCAAAACTCATTTTGACTATAACTCACGAACGAGTGATCGCATCAAAAATCCCCCACCGCCGCTCGATTCAGCGCCCCTTGAATGACCCGGGTAGATGGGTGGTGGAAGCCCATAGTAAAGAAAAATTATACAAAGACCTCCCTCTATCCTTTTAGGTACCTCTGGGGAGCCTCAAATTCCTAATAAAAAACAAAAATAGTCTAAATTTCCCTCAAAAACCCAAAACTCATTTTGACTATAACTCACGAACGAGTGATCGCATCAAAAATCCCCCACCGCCGCTCGATTCAGCCCCCATTGAATGACCCGGGTAGATGGGTGGTGGAAGTCCATAGTAAAGAAAAATTATACAAGACCCTCCCTCTATCCTTTAGCGTACTGCTCGGGAGCCTCAAATCCTAATAAAAACAAAAGAATTACAAATTTACGCTCGAAAAAACCCAAAACTCATTGTTGACATAACTCACGGAACGATGATCGCCATCAAAATCCCCCACGCCGCTTCGATTCAGCGCCCCTTGAAGGACCCGGGTAATGGGTGGTGGAAGTCCATATAAAGAAAAATATACAAAGACCTCCCTCTATCCTTTAGTACCTCTGGGAGCCTCAAATTCCTAATAAAAAAAAAAAATATAGTCTAAATTCCCTCAAAAACCCAAAACTCATTTTGACTATAACACGAACGAGTGATCGCATCAAAAATCCCCACCGCCGCTCATCAGCGCCCCTGAAATGACCCGGGTAAGATGGGTGGTGGAAGCCCATAGTAAAAAAAAATTATACAAAGACCTCCCCCTGTATCCTTTTAGGTACCTCTGGGACCTCAAATTCCTAAAATAAAAAAACAAAAATAGGTCTAAATTTTTTTTGTTGCCAAAAACCCAAAAGCCATTTTGACTAGTAACTCACAACAGTGATGCATCTAAAAATCCCCCACGCCGCTCGATTCAGCGCCCTTGAATGACCCGGGTAGATGGTGTGGAAGCCCATAGTAAAAAAAAATTATACAAAGACCTCCCTCTACCCTTTTAGGTACCTCTGGTGAGCCTCAAATTCCCTAATAAAAAACAAAAATATTCTAAATTTCTCAAAAACCAAAAACTCATTTTGACTATAACTCACGAAACGAGTGATCGCATCAAAAATCCCCACCGCGCTCATGCAGCGCCCCTTGAATACCCGGTAGATGGGTTTGAAGTCCATAGTAAAGGAAAAATTATACAAAGACCTCCCTCTATCCTTTAGGTACCTCTGGGGAGCCTCAAATTCCTATAAAAAACAAAATATCTTAAATTTCGTCAAAACCCAAAAACTCATTGTATCATAACTCACAACGACGTGATCGCAATCAAAAAACCCCCACCGCCGCTCGATTCATCCCTTGAATGACCGGGTAGATGTGGGTGGTGGGGAGGTCCCCCAATGGTTGGTGGAAGCCCATAGTAAAAAAAAATTATACAAAGACCTCCCTTTATCCTTTTAGACCTCTGGGGAACCTCAAATTCCTAATAAAAAACAAAAAAAGTCTAATTTCCCTCAAAAACCCAAACTCATTTTGACTATAACTCACGAACGAGTGATCGCAGCAAAAATCCCCCACCGCCGCTCGATCAGCTCCCCTTGAATGACCCGGGTAGATGAGTGGTGGAAGCCCATAGTAAAAAAAAATTATACAAAGACCTCCCTCTACCCTTTTAGGTACCTCTGGGGAGCCTCAAATTCCTAATAAAAAACAAAAATAGACTAAATTTCCCTTAAAAAGCCCAAACTCATTTTGACTATAACTCACGAACGAATGATCGCATCAAAAATCCCCCACCGCCGCCATTAACAGCCCCCTTGAATACCCGGGTAGATGGGTGTGGAAGGTCCATAGTAAAGAAAAAATTAACAAAGACCTCCCTCATCCGTTTTAGTACCTCTGGGGAGGCCTCAAAATTCCTAATAAATAAACAAAAATAGTTCTAAATTTCGCTCAAAAACCCAAAACTCATTTTGGCTATAACCCACGAACGAGTGATCGCATCAAAAATCCCCACCGCCGCTCATTCAGCGCCCTTGAATGACCCGGGTAGATGGTTGTGAGCCCATAGTAAAAAAAAATTATACAAAGACCTCCCTCTATCCTTTTAGTTACCTGGGAAGCCTCAAATTCCTAATAAAAAAAACAAAAATAGTCTAAATTTCGCTCAAAAACCCAAAAAATCATTTTGACATAACTCACGAACAGTGATCGCATCAAAAATCCCCCACCGACGCTCAATCAGCGCCCCTGAATGACCCGGGTAGATGGTGGTGGAAGTCCATAGTAAAGAAAATTATACAAAGACCTCCCTCTATCCTTTAGTACCTCTGGGGAGCCTCAAATTCCTAATAAAAAACAAAAATAGTCTAAATTTCGCTCAAAAACCCAAAACTCATTTTGACTATAACTCACGAAAGAGTGGATCGCATCAAAAATCCCCCACCCCCGCGCAAATCAGCCCCCCTTGAATGACCCGGCGTAATGGGTGGTGGAATCCATAGTATAAAAAAATATAGCAAAGACCTCCCTCTTACTCCTTTTAGTACCTCTGGGAGCCTCAAATCCTAATAAAAAACAAAAATAGTCTAAATTACGCTCAAAAACCCAAAACTCATTATGACTATAACTCACGAACGAGTGATCGCATCCAAAAATCCCCCCACCGCCCCGATTCAGCGCCCTTTGAATGACCCGGGTAGATGGGGGGTGATCCATAGTAAAGAAAAATTATACAAAAACCTCCCTCTATCCTTAGTACCTCTGGGGAGCCTCAAATTCCTAATAAAAAACAAAAAAAGTCTAAATTTCCCTCAAAACCCAAAACTCATTTTGACTATAACTAACGAACGAGTGATCGCATCAAAAATCCCCCACCGCCGACTCATTACGCGCCCTGAATGACCTCGGGTAGATGGTGGTGCGAAGTCCATAGTAAAAAGAAAAATTATAAAAGACCTCCCTCTAATCCTTTTAGTACTCTGGGAGCCTCAAATTCCTAATAAAAAACAAAAAATAGTCTAAATTTGCTAAAAACCCAAATCTCATGCTACTTATAACTCCACGAAACGATGATCGCATCAAAAAAATCCCCACCCCGCTCATCAGCGCCCCTTGAATGACACCGGTGTAGATGTGGTGGTGAAGTCCCATAAGAAAAGAAAATATAAAAAACCTCCCTCTATCCTTGGTACCTCTGGGAGCCTCAAATTCCTAATCAAAAACAAAAAATAGTCTAAATTTCGCTCAAAACCAAAACTCATTTTGACTATAAATCACGAACGAGTGATCGCATCAAAAAATCCCCCAGCCGCGCTCATTCACGCCACTTGAAGACCCGGTAGATGGTTGGTGGAAGCCCAAAGTAAAGAAAAATTATACAAAAACCTCCCTCTATAAAATAGTTTACTCTGGGAGCCTCAAATTCCTAATAAAACAAAAAATAGTCTAAATTTCGCTTCAAAAACCGCAATATCTTTCTATTACTATAACTCCAAACGAACGATTGTATCTATCATATAGAATTCCGCTCCACTCGTCTCCTCGATTTCTTAGTCTTCTCTGGTTGAGGTAGTGACGCGGTGAGATGGTGGTGGAAGTCCATAGTAAGAAAAATTATACAAAGACCTCCCTCTATCCTTTTAGGTACCTCTGAGGAGCCTCAAATTCCTAATAAAAAACAAAATAGTCTAAATTTCGCTCAAAAACCCAAAACTCATTTTGACATAACTCACGAACGAGTGATCGCATCAAAAATCCCCCACCGCCGCTCGATTCAGCGCCCCCTGAATGACCCGGGTAGATGGGTGGTGGAAGTCCATAGTAAAGAAAAATTATACAAAAGACCTCCTCTATCCTTTTAGGTACCTCTGGGAGCCTTATATATCTAATAAAATATATCTATATCTAAAATAGTCTAAATTTCCCTAAAAAACCCAAAACTCATTTTTGGCCCATAATCACGAACGAGTGTCGCATTTAAAAATCCCCCACCCCCCGCCCCCGAATTTAGCGCCCCTTGGGTGAAACCCTGGTTTTGATGGGTGGGAAATCCTAGTAAAGAAAAAAATTTTAAAAAAAAACCCCTTTTTCCTTTTTTACCCCTTGGGGGCCCCAAATTTCCCAATTTAAAAAAAAAAATAGTCTAAATTTCCCCCAAAAACCCCCAAAAATCATTTTGACAAAAAACGAAGGGGTGATCGCATCAAAAATCCCCCACCGCCCCTCGATTTAGCGCCCCTTTAAAGAAACCCGGGGAGTTGGTGGAAGCCCCTAGGGAAAAAAAAATTTTACAAAAACCTCCCCCATCCTTTTAGGTACCTCTGGAAAGGGGCCTCAAAAAATTTCCCAATAAAAAAAAAAAAAAGTCTAAAATTTTCCCCCCAAAAACCCCAAAAATCATTTTTGACTTTTTTAATCACAAAGAGTGATGCATCCAAAAAACCCCCACCCCGCTCGATTTAGCGGGCCCCTTTTAATGACCCGGGTTTGAAAGGGGTTTTGGGGGGAAACCCCTAGTAAAGAAAAATTAAACAAAACCTCCCCCCTATCCTTTTTGGACCCTGGGGGCCTCAAATTTTCCCAATAAAAAACAAAAAAGTCTAAATTTCCCTTAAAAAAAACCCAAACTCATTTTGACTATAACTCACGAACGAGGGGGCGCATCAAAAATCCCCCCCCGCCGGGTTTGATTTTAGCGCCCCCTTTTAAAGACCCCGGGGTTTGATGGGGTTGGGGAATCCATAGTAAAGAAAAAAATTTTACAAAAAACCTCCCTATCATCCTTTTAGGGACCTTTTGGGGAGCCTTTTTAAATTCCCAATAAAAAAAAAAAAATAGTCAAATTTCCCCCAAAAAACCAAAAAATCATTTTGACTTTTAACTTTACAACGAGTGATCGCATTCAAAAATCCCCCCCCGCCGCTCGATTCAGCGCCCCCTTTAATGACCCGGGGGAGGGTGGGGGGGGGAAAATCCATAGTAAAGGAAAAAATTATACAAAGACCCCTCTATCCTTTTTTTGGGGACCTCTGGGGGGCCTCAAAATTTCCCAATAAAAAACAAAAAATAGTTTTAAATTTCCCCCAAAAACCCAAAAAATCTTTGGGCTATAATCCGAAACATGATCGCATCAAAAATCCCCCCCCGCCGCTCAATTTACGCCCCCTTTAATGACCCGGGGGAAAATTTGGGTTCTCT
>JAJKFJ010001254.1:0-11804 GCA_027382625.1 Tetmemena sp. SeJ-2015
AGTCCCCTTGCCAAAAAAAAAATCCACTAATCTTTTCCCCAAAAATCTTTTGGGATTAAGATGAGAAATCGAAGAAACTGAATTTTTCGAGAATTTATTGAGCTTAAGATAGAAGTTTATAATGCAGAAAATTATCACACAAACCAGTCCACTTTCAAAATCAAAAATACGTTAGGCTTATCATTTGAGCCTCAAAATGAGCGCTTAGAGAAGATCAATTAAATGAAAATCGAAGAAACCTAAGCTTTTCGAGATTTATTGAGCTTAATGATAGAATTTTAAGATGCAGAAAATTACTCACAAAACAATCCACTTTGCAAAATCAAAATACGTGAGCTTATTCATTTGCCTCAAAAATGCTTATAGAGATCAATTAAGATGAGAAATCGAAAAAATGAAGTCTTTTTCGAGATTTTTGGTAAAAAGTTTAAGAAGCAGAAATACTCACTACAACAAACACAGTCCACTTGCAAAAATCAAAATCGTGTAGCTTATCATTTGACCTCAAAAATGACTGCTTAGAAATACAATTAAGATGAAAATAAGAAAACCGAATCTTTCGAATTATTACTAATAAATAAGTTTTATAGATGCAGAAAATTCTCACTACAACAAAACACAGTCCACTTTGCAAAAATCAAAAATATCTGTAGGCTTATTCATTATTGAGCCCTCAAAAATGAGCTGCTTTATGAGAAATCAGATTTAAGATGAGAAATCGAAGAAACCTGAAGTCTTTTTCGAGAATTTTATATGGAGCTTAATGATAGAAGTTTTATAGATGCAGAAAAAATCACTACAACAAACACAGTCCACTTTGCAAAAATCAAAATACGTGAGGCTTATCAAATTTTTACCCTCAAAAATGAGCTGCTTATGAGGAAGATCAGATTTAAGATAGAAATCGAAGAAACCTGAAGTCTTTTTCGAGAATTTTATTGGAGCTTAATGATAGAAGTTTTTATAGATGCAGAAATTACTCACTACAACAAACACAGTCCACTTTGCAAAAATCAAAAATACGTGTAGCTTATTCATTTTGACCCCTCAAAAATGAGCTGCTTATGAGGAAGATCAATTTAAGATAGAAATCGAAGAAACCTGAAGTCTTTTTCGAAATTTATTGGAGCTTAATGATAGAAGTTTATAGATGCAGAAAATTACTCACTCAACAAACACAGTCCACTTTGCAAAAATCAAAAATACGTTAGGGTTATTTATTTGAGCCCTCAAAATGAGCTGCTTATGAGGAAGATCAGATTAAGATGAGAAATCGAGAAACCTGAAGTCTTTTTCGAGAATTTTTGGAGCTTAATGATAGAAGTTTTTATAATGCAAAAATTATCACTACAACAAACCAATCCATTTGCAAAAATCAAAAATACGTGTAGGCTTATTCATTTTGAGCCCAAAAATGAGCTGCTTATGAGGAAGATCAGATTTAAGATGAGAATCGAAGAAACCTGAAGTCTTTTTCGAGAATTTTATTGGAGCTTAATATAGAATTTTTATAGATGCAGAAAATTACTCACTACAACAAACACAGTCCACTTTCAAAAATCAAAAATACGTGTAGGCTTATTCATTTTGAGCCCTCAAAAATGAGCTGCTTATGAGGAAGATCAGATTATAAGATGAGAATCGAAAAACCTGGAAGCTTTCGAGTAATTTTATTGAGCTAATGATAGAATTTTTATAGATGCAGAACAATTACCACTACAACAAAACTCAGTCCACTTTGCAAAATCAAAAATACGTGTGCTTATTCATTTTAGCCCTCAAAAATGAGCTGCTAATGAGGAAGACCAGATTTAAGATGAGAAATCGAAGAAACCTGAAGTCTTTTGCGAGAATTTTATTGGATGATAGAAGTTTTTATAAATGCAGAAAATTACTCACTACAACAAACACAGTCCACTTTTTGCAAAAATCAAAAATACATGTAGGCTTATTCATTTTGCCCTCAAAAAATGAGCTGCTTATGAGGAGATCAGATTTTAAGATGAGAAATCAGAAGAAACCTGAATCTTTTTCGAAATTATTGAGCTTAAAGATATAAGTAGAGATCAGAAAAATTATCACTACAAACAACACAGCACTTGCAAAAATCAAAAAATACGGTGAGGCTTATCATTTGGCCCTCAAAATGAGCTGTTTTATGAGAAGATCAGAGTTAAGATAGAAATCGAAAAACCTGAAATCTTTTTTCGAGAATTTTTTCCGATCTAATGATAGAAGTTTTTATAGAGATCGGAAGTACTCATTACAACAAACACAGTCCACTTTGCCAAAAATCAAAAATACGTAGCTTATCATTTGAGCCCTCAAAAATGAGTTGCTTATGAGGAAGATCAGATTTAAGATTAGAAATCGAAGAAACCTGAAGTCCTTTTTCGAGAATTTTATTGAGCTTAATGATAGAAGTTTTATAGATGCAGAAAATTACTCACTACAGCAAATTCAGTCCACCTTGCAAAAATCAAAAATACGTGTAGTCTTATTCATTTTGAGCCCTCAAAAATGAGCTGCTTATGAGGAAATATCAATTTAAGAATGAGAAATCGAATAAACCTGAAGTCTTTTCGAGAATTATCTATTGGAGCTTAATGATAGAATTTTTTAGATGCAAAAATTACTCACTACAAACAAACACAGTCCACTTGCAAAATCAAAAATACGTAGCTTATTCATTTAGCCCTCAAAAATGACTGCTATGAGAAATCAGATTTAAATGAGAACATCGAAGAACCTGAAGTCTTTTTCGAAAATTTTATTGGAGCTTAATGATAGAAGTTTTTTAATGCAGAAAAATTTACTCCATACAACAAACACAGTCCACTTTGCAAAAAATCAAAAATACGTGTAGGCTTATTCATTTGAGCCAAAAATGAGCTGCTTATGAGGAAGATCAGATTAAGATGAGAAATCGAAGAAACCTGAAGTCTTTTTCGAGAATTGTATTGGAGCTATGATAGAAGTTTTATAGATGCAGAAAATTACTCACTACAACAAAATCACAGTCCACTTTGCAAAAATCAAAAAAACGTGTAGTTTTGAACCCTCAAAAATGAGCTGCTTAGATCGGAACAGAATTAAGATGAGAAATCGAAGAAACCCGAAGTCTTTTTCGAGAATTTTATTGAGCTTAATGATAGAATTTTATAGATGCAAAAAATTACCCA
The DNA here is from genome assembly GCA_027382625.1 of Tetmemena sp. SeJ-2015. Lineage (NCBI taxonomy): Eukaryota > Ciliophora > Spirotrichea > Sporadotrichida > Oxytrichidae > Tetmemena > Tetmemena sp. SeJ-2015. The sequence continues at coordinate 3,183 of JAJKFJ010001254.1, forward strand.
CTACAACAATAACACAGTCCACTTGCAAAATCAAAAAAAAAATACGGTTAGGCTTATTTCATTTGAGCCTCAAAAATGAGCTGCTTATGAGGAAGATCAGATTTAAGATGAAGAAATCGAAGAAACCTGAAGTCTTTTCGAGAATTTTAATTGGAGCTTAATGATAAAAAGTGTTATAGATGCAAGAATAAATTACTCACTACAACAAACTCATTCCACTTTGCAAAAATAAAAATACGTGTAGGCTTTCATTTTGAGCCCTCGAAAATGAGCTGCTTATGAGTAAGATCAGATTTAAGATGAAATCGAAGAAACCTGAAATCTTTTTCGAGAATTTTATTGAAGCTTAATGATAGAAGTTTTATAGATGCAGAAAATTACCACTACAGCAAACTCAGCTCACTTTACAAAAAATCAAAATACTTGTAGCTTATTCATTTTGAGGCCCTCAAAAATAGCTGCTTATGAGAAGATCAGATTAAGATGAAGAAATCGAAAAAACTGAAGCTTTCGAGAATTTTATTGTAGCTTAATGATAGAAGTTTTATAGATGCAGAAAATTTACTCACTACAACAAACACAGTCCCACTTTGCAAAATTCAAAAATACGTGTAGGCTTTTTTTGAGCCCTCAAAAATGATCTGTTATGAGAACATCAGATTTAAGAATGAGAGAAATCGAAGAAAACCTGACAGTCTTTTCGATGAATTTTATGAGCTAATGATAAAGTTTTTATAGAGTGCAGAAAATACTCACTACAACAAACTCAGTCCACTTTAGCAAAAAGCAAAAATACGTGTAGGCTTATTCATTTTGAGCCTTCAAAAATGAGCTGCTTATGAGGAACAGATTTAAGATGAGAAATCGAAGAAACCTGAAGTCTTTTTGAAATTTTATTGAGCTTAAATGATAGAATTTATAATGCAGAAAATTACCGCACTACAACCAAAACACAGTCCACTGCCAAAAATCAAAAAATACGTGTAGGCTTATTCATTGAGCCCTCAAAAATGAGCTGCTTATGAGAAAGATTCAGATTTAAATGAGAAATCGAAGAAACCAAGTCTTTTTCGAGAACTTATTGAGCTTTAATGATAGAAGTTTTTATAGACGCAGAAAATTACTCACTACAGCAAAGTGGACTGGTTTTTTTGTATGAGTAATTTTCGCATCTATAAAAACTGCTTCATTAAGCGCCAATTAAAATTCTCAAAAAAATTCAGGTTTCTTCGAATTCTCATCTTAAATCTGATCTTCCTCATAAGCAACTCATTTTTGAGGGCTCAAAAATGAATAACCTACACGTATTTTTTGATTTTTCAAGTGGACTGAGTTTGTTGTAGTGAGTAATTCTGCATCGACCTTACCCAAAAAATCACCAGAATTTAAAATCTCGAAAAAGAGCTCAGGTTTCTCGATTCTCATCTTAATCTTATCTTCCTCATAAGCAGCTCTTTTTGAGGCTCAAAATGAATAAGCCTACACGAATTTTTGATTTTTGCAAAGTGGACTGTGTTCGTTGTAGTAATTTCTCATCTATAAAAACTTCTATCATTAAGCTCCAATAAAAAATTCTCGAAAAAAAGACCTTCAGTTTCTTCGATTTTCTCATCTAAATCTATCTCGCTCATAAGCAGCCTCATTTTTGGAGGCCAAAAGAATAAGCTACACGATTTTTGTTTTTGTTTTAAAAGTGGACTGAGTTTGCTGTAGTGAGTAAATTTTCTGCATCTATAAAAACTTCTTTCATTAAGCTCCAATAAAATTCTCGCGAAAAAGAACTCAGGTTTCTCGATTTCTCACTTAAATCTATTTTGTCATAAGCAGCTCATTTTTGAGGCTCAAAATGAATAAGCCTACAAGTATTTTTTAATTTTGCAAAGTGGACTGAGTTTGCTTGTAGTGAGTAATTTTCTGATCTATAAAAAACTTCATCATTAAGCCTCCAATTAAAATTCTCGCAAAAGACTTCAGGTTTCTTCGATTTCTCATCTCAAATCTGATCTTCCTCATAAAGCAGCTCATTTTGAGGGCTCAAAAATGAATAAGCCATACCACTATTTTGATTTTTTGCCAAGTGACTGTGTTTGTATAAGTGAGTAATTCTGCTCTATAAAAGACTTCTTATTCATAAGCTCCAATAAAATTCTCGAAAAAGACTTCAGTTTTCTTCCATTTCTCATCTTAAATCTGATCTTCCTTCATAAGCAGCTCATTTTTAGAGCGCTCAAAATGAATAAGCCTATACGTATTTTTGATTTTTGCAAAGTGGACTGTGTTTTGAGTAATTTCTGCATTATAAAAACTTCTATCATAAGCTCCAATAAATTCTCGAAAAAGACTCAGTTTCTTCATTTCTCATCTTACAATCTATTCTCCTTCATAAGCAAGGCTCATTTTGAGGCTCAAAATGAAAAGCCTACACCGTATTTTTGATTTTTTGCATAAGTGACTGTGTTTTTGTTAGATAATTTTCTGCATCATCAAAAAACTGCTATCATTAAGCTCCAATAAAAATCAAAAATAGTAAACTTTTCCATTTCTCATTCTTTAAATCTGATCTTCCTCATAAGCAGCTCATTTTTGGGGGCTCAAAATGAATAAGCCTACACGTATTTTTGATTTTTGCAAAGTGGACTGTGGTTGTAGTGAGTAATTTTCTGCATCTATAAAAACTTCTATCATTAAGCTCCAATAAATTCTCGAAAAAGACTTCAGGTTTCTTCGATTTCTCATCTTAAAACTGATCTTCCTCATAAGCAGCTCATTTTAGGGCTCAAAATGAATAAGCCTACACTATTTTTTGATTTTTGCAAAGTGGTGTGTTTTTGTAGTGAGTATTTTTCTGCATCTATAAAAACTTCTAGATTCATTAAGCTCCAATAAAATTCTCGAAAAAGACTTCATGTTTCTTCGATTTCTCTTCCGATCTTGATCTTCCTCATAAGCAGCTCATTTTTGAAGGCTCAAAATATGAATAAGCCTACACGTATTTTTATTTTTGCCAAAGTGACGTTTGTTTAGTGAGTAATTTCTGCATCTATAAAACTTCTATCATTAAGCTCCAATAAATTTCTCGAAAAAGACTTCAGTTTTCTTCGATCTCATCCTAAATCTGATCTTCCTCATAAGCGCTTCATTATTTGAGGGTCCAAAAGATAAGCCTACACGTATTTGTATTTTGCAACAGTGACTTGTTCTTGTAGTGAGTAATTTTTCTGCCATCTATAAAAACTTCTATCCAATAAAATTCCAATAAAATTCTCGAAAAAAGACTTCAGGTTTCTTTCCTCGATTTCTCATCTTAAATTGATCTTCCTCATTTAGCAGCTCATTTGGAGCTAAAAGAATAAGCGCCTTAAATGGTTTATTTGCCAAAGTGATTGTGTTGTTTGTAGTGATTAATTTCTGCATCTATAAAAACTTCTTTCATTAAGCTCCAATAAAATTCTCGAAAAAACTTCAGGTTTCTTTCATCTTAAATCTATCTTCCTCATAAGCAGCTCATTTGTGAGGGCTCAAAATGAATAAGCCTACACGTATTTTTTGATTTTGCAAATGAGCGAGTTTGTCTTAGGAGTAATTTCTGCATCTATAAAAATCTAATATTAAGCTCCAATAAAAATTTCGAAAAAACTTCAGGTTTCTCAGATTTCTATCTTAAAATCTGATCCCTTCATCAAGCAGCTCATTTTTGAACGCCTCAAAAATGAATAAGCCTATTACTATTTTGACTTTGCCAAAGTGACTGTGTTTGTTGTAGTGAGTAATTTTCTGCATCTTATAAAAACTTCTATCATTAAGCTCCATTAAAATTCTCGAAAAAAGACTTCAGGTTTCTTCAATTTCTCATCTTAAATCTACCTCATAAGCAGCTCATTTTTGAGGCTCAAAATGAATTAAGCCTACACGTATTTTTGATTTTGCAAAGTGACTGTGTTTGTTTAGTGATAATTTTCTTTGCATCTATAAAAACTTCTATCATTAAACTCCAATAAAATTCTCGAAAAAGATTTCAGGTTTCTTCGATTTCTCATCTTAACTGATCTTCCTCATAAGCAGCTCATTTTTTAGGGCTCAAAATGAATAAGCCTACACGTATTTTTGATTTTTGCAAATTGGACTGTGTTTGTTGTAGTGAGTAATTTGCTCTATAAAAACTTCTATCAATAAGCTCCAATAAAATTCTCGAAAAAGACTTTAGGTTTCTTCGTTTCTCATCTTAAAACTGATCTTCCTCATAAGCAGCTCATTTTTGAGCTCAAAATGAATAAGACCTACACGTTAATTTGATTTTGCCCCAAAGTACGGTGTAGATAATTTTCTGAATCTATAAAAATTCTATCATTAACTCCAATTAAAATTCTCGAAAAAACTTCAGGTTTCTTCGATTTCTCATCTTAAAACTGATCTTCCTCATAAGCAGCCATTTTGAGGCTCAAAAATGAATAAGGCCTACACGCATTTTTATTTTGCAAATGACGGTTTTGTAGTGATAATTTTCTGCATCTAATAATAAACTTCTATCATTAAGCTCCAATATAATTCTCGAAAAAGACTTAGGTTTCTTCGATTTCTCATCTAAATCTGATCTTCCTCATAAGCAGCTCATTTTTGAGGCTCAAAATGAATAAATAAGCCTACACGTATTTTTTATTTTTGCAAAGTGGACTGTGTTTGTTGAAGTGAGTAATTTTCTGCATCTATTAAAACTTCTATCATTAAACTCCAATAAAATTTCTCGAAAAAAACTTCAGTTTCTCGATTTCTCATTCTAAAATCTGATCTTCCTCATAAGCAGCTAATTTTTGAGGGCTCAAAATGAATAAGCCTAAACGTATTTTTGATTTTTGCAAAGTGGACTGTGTTTTTTGTAGTGAGTAATTTTCTGCATCTATAAAAAACTTCTATCATTATCCAATAAAATTCTCGAAAAAGACTTCAGTTTCTTCGATTTCTCATCTTAAATTTGTCTCCTCATAAGCAGCTCATTTGGAGGCTCAAAATGAATAAGCCTACAGTTTTTTTATTTTTTGCAAATGGACTGTGTTTGTTGAGGTGAGTAATTTTCTGCATCCTTATTAAAACTTCTATACATAAGGCTCCAATTGAAAATTCTCAAAAAGACTTCAGGTTCTTCATTCTCATCTTAAATCTGATCATTCCTCATAAGCAGCTCATTTTTAGGGCTCAAAATGAATAACCTACACGTATTTTTAATTTTGGTGGACTGTGTGTGTTGTAGTGAGTAATTTTCTGCACTATAAAAACTTCTTATCATAGCTCCAATTAAAATTTCGAAAGGACTTCAGTTTCTTCGATTTTCATCATTCTTGAAATCTGATCTTCTCACTTAACGCAGCTCATTTTTGAGGTCAAAATAATACCTACATCGTATTTTTGATTTTGCAAAAGTGACTGTGTTTGTTGTAGTAGTAATTTGCTGCATCTATAAATAACTTCTATCATTAAGCTCCAAATAAAATTCTCGGAAAAGAACTTCAGGTTTCTTCGATTTCTCATCTTAAATATGATCTTCCTCAAAAGCAGCTCATTTTTGAGGCTCAAAGAAATAAGCCTACACGCATTTATATTTTGCAAAGGACTGGTTTGTTTTAAGTGAATAATTTTCTGGCACTAAAAATTCTATCATAAGCTCCAATAAAAATTCTTCGAAAAAACTTCAGGTTTTTTCGCATTCTCATCTTAAATCTGATCTCCTTCATAAGCAGCTCATTTTTGATGGCTCAAATGAATAAACCTACACGTATTTTTGATTTTGCAAAGTGGACTGTGTTTTTTGTAGTGAGTAATTTTCGCATCCTATAAAAAACTGTTCTATCATTAAGCTCCATAAATCTCGAAAAAACTTAGTTTCTTTCTGATTTCTCATCTTAAATCTGATCTTCCTCTCATAAGCAGCTCATTTTGAGGGCTCAAAAATGAATAAGCCTACACGTATTTTTGATTTTGCAAAGTGGACTGAGTTTGCTGTAGTTATTTCTGCATCTATAAAAACTTCTATCAATAAGCTCCAATAAAATTCTCGAAAAAGACTCCGTTCTTCGATTTCTCATCTTAATCTGATCTTCCTCATAAGCAGCTCATTTTTGAGGGCTAAAAATGAATAAGCCTACACGTATTTTAAATTTTGCAAAGTGGACTGGTTTGCTGTAATGAATAATTCTGCATCTATAAAAACTTCTATCATTAAGCTCCAATAAAATCTTCGAAAAAGACTTTCACGTCTTCGATTCTCATCTTAAATCTTCCTCATAAGCAGCTCATTTTGAGGGCTCAAAAGAATAAGCTACACGTATGTTTATTTAGAAACCTGAAGTCTTTTTCGAGAATTTTCTGCATCTATAAAAAACTTCTATCATTTAAGCTCCAATAAAATTCTCGAAAAAAACTTCAGGTTTTTTCTTTTTTCTCTCTTAAATCTGATCTTCCTCATAAAGGGGGGGCTTTTTTGAGGGCTTTAAAATGAAAAACCTCACGTATTTTTTGATTTTTGGGAAAGGGGGACTGTGTTTTTTGTAGTGGGGTAATTTTCTGCATCTATAAAAACTTCTATCATTAAGCTCCAATAAAAATTTTCGAAAAAAACTTCAAGGGGTTTCCCTTTGATTTCTCATCTTTAAAACTGATCTTCCTCATAAGCAGCTCATTTTTGAGGGCTTTAAAATGAATAAGCCTACAGGGATTTTTGATTTTTGCAAAAATGGACTGTGTTTGTTGTAGTGAGTAATTTTCTGCATCTATAAAAAATTCTATCATTAAGCTCCAATAAAATTCTCGAAAAAAACTTCAGGTTTTTTCGATTTCTCATCTTAAATCTGATCTTCCTCATAAGCAGCTCATTTTTTAGGGCTCAAAATGGGAATTTAAACCTAACTATTTTTGATTTTTTTCAAAGTGGACTGTGTTTTTTTGTAGTGAAATAATTTTCTGCATCTATAAAAAACTTCTATTTTATTAAGCTCCAATAAAATTTCGAAAAAGACTTCAGGTTTTTTTCGATTTCTCATCTTTTAAAACTGATCTTCCTCATAAGGGAGCTCATTTTTTAGGGGTCAAAAAGAATAAGGGCCCACACCTTTTTTTTTTGGGAAAGTGGAAATGTGTTTGTTGTAAATGAGTAATTTTCTGCATCTATAAAAAATTCTATCATTAAAACTCCAAAAAAATTCTCGAAAAAGACTTTGGTTTTTTTCGATTTCTCATCTTTTAAACTGATCTTCCTCATAAGCAGCTATTTTTGAGGGCTCAAAATGAATAAGCCTTTCACGTATTTTTGATTTTTGCAAAGTGGACTGTGGGTTTTTTGTGTGAGTAATTTTTTTTGCATCTATAAAAAATTCCCTTAAAGCTCCCAAAAAAAATTCTCGAAAAAAAACTTCAGGTTTTTCGATTTTCATCTTAAATCTTTAAACTTTTCCCCATAAGGGGGCTTTATTTTTTTAAAGGGGTCAAATGAATAAGGGCCCAAAACGGTTTTTGATTTTTGCAAAAGTGGACTGTTGTTTTTTGTAGGGGAATAATTTTCTGCATTATTAAAAACTTCTATCATTAATAAAAAAATTCTCGAAAAAGACTTCAGGTTTTTTTACGTTTTTTTCATCTTTAATCTGATCTTCCCCATCAAGGAGCTCATTTTTTAGGGTCAAAATGAATAAGCCTCACGTATTTTTTTATTTTTGCAAAGGGGGAACTGGGGTTTTGTTGTTTGTGAGTAATTTTTTGGGATCTATAAAAACTTCCCATCATTAAACTCGCAATAAAATTTCGAAAAAAAACTTCGGGGTTTTTTCCCATTTCTCATCTTAAATCTGATCTTTCCCATAAGCAGCTCATTTTTGGGGGGCTCAAAATGAATAAGCCTACACGTATTTTTGATTTTTTCAAAGGGGGACTGGTTTGTTGTAGTGAGTTAAATTTTCCCGCATCTATAAAAACTTCTATCATTAAACTTCCCAAAAAAAATTTTTCGAAAAAGATTTTAGGTTTTTCGATTTCTTATCTTAAATCTGACTTCCTCATAAGGGAGCTCATTTTTTAGGGCTCAAAATGAATAAGCCTACACGTATTTTTGATTTTTTTCAAAGTTTGGGCTGTGTTTTTTGTAGTGAGTAATTTTCTGCATCTATAAAAACTTCTATATTAAGCTTTCCAAAAAAATTCTCGAAAAAGATTCAGGTTTCTTCGATTTTTTCATCTTTAAAACTTTATCTTCCCCATAAGCAGCTCATTTTTGAGGGGTCAAAAAGAATAAGCCCACACGTATTTTTGATTTTTGCAAAATGGACTGTGTTTGGGTTTTGGAAATAAATTTTTTGCATTATAAAAAATTCTATCATTAAGCTTCCATAAAATTTTTCGAAAAAGACTTCAGGTTTTTTCGATTTCTCATCTTAAAACTGATCCCCTTTCCCCATAAGCAGCTCATTTTTTTAGGGGGTCAAATGAATAAGGGGCCCAACCCTATTTTTTATTTTTGAAAAATGGGGTGTTTTTGTTGTAGGGGAGTAATTTTCCTTTCATCTATAAAAACTTCTATCAAATTTAAACTCCAATAAAATTTTCCAAAAAAGACTTTAGGTTTCTTTTTGATTTCTCCCC